>ML784240.1:160257-178524 GCA_009831015.1 Picea engelmannii | reverse complement strand
AGGACAGGACATAAACTATATTGGAGGTGAAAAGAGTTCTGACCAAAAGAGGCCTCATGCTTCAGCTTGAGGAGAAAATCCAAGTTATGGATCAAGGAGTGCAAAAGTTTTTCCACAAGATAGATGCTCTGCAAAAGAAAGGCCTGCCTGGTATGAAGGTCATCAATGATAAATTGATGACCCTCCCTGATTATAAGAAGAAGTTGACTGAAGCGTCTAGTTCCAAGTTTGCAGGGGTACAAGGAAGTATCACGGGAAAAGCGTTCATAGAGGCCCTGTAGTTGGATATTGATATCCAACATGAAATTAAGCACATATTCGTCATCAAGCCCACGTTTGCTAAGTACACAGATATGGATGAAGTGTACAGGAGGTTGATTAAAGTCACAGTGCCAGGTCATATCAGATGGGAGGAGCTGTGTGATCTACTAGATTATCATATGAGCTGGCACGATCCAGTCACCTATCCAGTCAGAAGAGGATGCAAAGGCACCTCGCCAACGGCCTACCCCGAAGTTCAGCAAACAATTGCATTGAGTCTCAAAACAGTTTTGATTAGTTAAGTTAGTTATGCTAAAAATAGAATGAGCACGTCCTGGTCAGTTATGACGGGAACGTTTGTATTTTGACTTATAAATACTTCATTTTTCAATGTATGGAGGGTTGTTGATTTGCACACCCTGTTGCTATCAAACTGTACTATTTTTGAAGAGATCTACCATTAATAAAGAAGAGKCACTTTACAGGATTCTTGCGCATGTTCACTGGTGATGTGATTTTCTYAGTTAAATGTTTTCTWGCTCTGTAATCATCTTGTTTTTCGATAACTAATCTTKATGAATAGCGTTATGTTGCAGGATTTATCTTTGATACCCTGTTTCCGATTCTAAAGATTTTAATGTTTATCTTCTAAATATCTTCAATTAAGAAATTCTTAACTGCTTGTTAGTTGGAGTTATTTTCCTTATCTTTTCTTCTGTCCATCACTTTAATTATTAAAGATCCAGTGAGTGTGTTATCTTGCCCTGTAAAGGATTTCTTTAGCATTTCTGGTTGTTTCTCAGATTTGATCGAATACATACCCCATAGACCAATGGATGTGTAGGTTGTCTCAACCAATTTATAAACCTTTTTACAACCAAACATACCTGTTCTTTTTACCTAGCCTAATATCTGAAGTTAAAACAAAGCTAAATCATATAGAGAGATCCCTCTCTGAAGTTGGAAGGGCTAGATCCCAGCTTTAAAAGCGGTTGGTTAAGGTTACCTTTGTAGATTTCTTCTTTTTCAACCTCTAGGAAATTTACCAAGTGCTAACAGGTGCGACCTCTCCATTTGATGTAACAACTTCAGATCTGAGTGTGGCCTCTCCATTTGATGTAACCGTTTCAAATTTGAGTGCGGCCTCTCCATTTGTTGTAACAATCTCAGATCTGAGTTTTGTTTTGTTGGTGCGACCTCTCCATTTGGTCTAACAGTTTCATATATGAGTGTTGTTTGGTCTTAGTATTGGTTGGGTACTCTCCTTGATTGTTTGCTGGTGTAAGAGATGTTCCGCTCTTGCTGTCCCCTGTGTTGGAGTGTTCATCCAATGTTGCCTTCTTTTTAGTTATGGAGGGTTTGCTATTTTTCTATGGAGGGTTTTCTCTTTTGTTATGGAGGGTTTGCTATTTTGATATGGAGGGTTTGTTGTTTGGTATGGAGAGTTTTGTTGTCTCAGTTTTTGGAGTTCTTGTTGTCCCTTCTTGTGGGGTACTTGCTATTATTTTATCAGCTAGGGTCAATACCTTGCTGTCCTTTCTTGTGGAGTACTTGCTACAGCTGTCTTGTGATGGTTTATACCTTGGAAAAACTATCCCTAAGTCCTTATGACAGAGATCAAACCCTAGAGGTTTGATCCATGAAACTAAAACTATTTCTGAGCATATTCTAAAGGTTTACATCCACCCATGTGACATGTACATCTTTCATAGATAAGGAGGTAAGCTTGAGGTTTGTCTTTCCACTCATAAATTGTGTTTATACTCAGAATTTAATTTAGATCTGTTTGTTTCTCCTCTTATACGCTGATCTAGTGAACATAAATTTAAAAAGGCATTATTCTTTCTATTTTTCCCTAATTCTAACAACAAAACTTGATCTCATATATGGACTCTAAGAAAAATCCATGTAAGGATAACGAAATATTAATACTGATGACACATAAAATGGAAAAAACACAAATTCTTCGTCAAAGTTTTCATGTTATCATTATAAGCATGAGTTTTTTTTAAGGTTTTGGTGATATGATTGTAAGGAGGGGGTTCTCCCCCCTACAAACTAATAGTTCATGGATACTTTGAATATAAACTCTCAAGATTGTATTGTTAAGCATCAAAGAGATTTTTGCAAGGAAATGTTTAGAAAAGTCCCTCTACAAGATTTTTGTTCGGATGGTTGTTTTCAAAAAGCTAAGCATTTCCATTTGGTGGAGCTCCATTCCAAAGTTGTATTTTAGGGACTACGACTAATGTACAAACTAATTAGATTGTAACTTAGTTAAACATAGATTATGTTTATCTAAATCGATCATCTCTTTCAAGTAAAGTTCATCTATTCTTTTGCCTAAGGGAACCTACAAAGAATTCACTTCTCTTGTTCGTTTTTATCCAAGAATTTTGAAATGTAAAAATATTTTTTATTTTAGCCAATGCTCGATATATATATTCCTTTGGCCTCTGGTTGAATTGTAAAGAGGGGGGTGCCTACATCAATTAAGAGATTTAGGTTCAAATATTGTGGATACCTCATTGACCATTCTCTAATACAAAACCAAGCAATAAATAAATATTTAATTTGTAACATTCACATTCATGTGTATATAAATGATTGTATTTGTATGTATATAGATTTAGCTAACTATATTTTATAATGGAAATGATATAAGCATATTCCAAAATTCTTATGTCAAAAGATAGAACCTGTAATACCCCAAGGCCGAGCCCCTGCTGAAGTATAATTGTGTTCATGGGCTGGTGAGCCAAGTGTTTACAAGTTGAGAGGCTTATGTGAATATTGGGCCGGAGAACCTAGATGCTAAGGCCAATGAGCCTATTTTTGTATATGTAATTATGTAGATCATTAATAAAAATGCATCGCTGCGTGTAAACTGACCACAAAGAAAGAGTTGTGGGGGACTAAGCTCCACTAGGAAGGGAAAGAGAAAGGGGCTAAGAGGCTAGGAAAAAGGGCTAAGCTTGAAAAACTTAAACCCAGGGGAATATTATAATATATTTTCCTAAAGACTAAAGTTTGGAAAATAAACCCTATTATCTTAAGTCCCTTGGAAAAGGAACGAACTCCAAGTGGTGAGGAACGAACTCCCAAGAGAGCCATGTGTCAATCTTGGCACATGCAGTTTTATGTGGGAAATCCGTTGGTTGTGGGGCCGTCAACCATTCTTGCCAAGCACCCGATTCAGGTTTCCCACACATTCATGCACTTAGATTGAGCACTCACACAATGCCTACTACCTCCATCGTTGACTTCTGCAACTTTCATGCAAGCTGTATAACCTGCATCCTATGAAGCTAAACCGTACTTTCCTGTGAAGCTTAGCACGTATGTACTGTGCCTAAGCCAGATTTCCCTTAGCCATTTGTTGTTGCTGCCATGTTTTTTTCTTTGGACTGGTGTGGCTTGCTGTCATTACCAGAGTCATGCCCGTTTTTCTATGGTAATTACCTGACTGGATTGGCTTAGGAGTTGGACAGAAGAAGCAGGTTGTCAGGCCTGTGAGAAACTCTTTCCAGGTGAGGGAGGTTGTTGGGGAAGTGATTTCCTAGAGGGAGATTCACGACAGTTTTAGTGCTCTGAGACTTCCTGGCTGGCCTGTTGCTGAAGCCATGGAAGGGGAGTGGTGCAGCCGAAGGACTGTCGAGCAGAGAAGGGGCACACTCCTTGGGTGAGACAAGCATGTGGGGAATGAGGGACTATAGGCTATGGATGTGAGTGGACTCTTGGGGACATAATCCTTCCTGGAGACTTTGTAACCTCATCCTAGCCTAGGATTCCCTTTACTCGGGTGGAGTTTAGTCCCAACTTGGGGGTGACCCACTGCTGAGAGTGATGAGCAACGTGGTCTAAGGTTGGGAGGTTCATGGAAGGTTTGTACGCAGTTGGTGGCCTTCATAAAAAGATAAGTACCATTTCTATATTAATTTTTATGCTGTGTATCATGTACATGTCATGATAATTATAATGTTGCATATGTGAGTTGTTTGTAGAAAATGGTTGTGATTTCCAAATTAAAATTGTGTATTAGTAGAATGCATTTTATTGTTGAATTTATATGTATGATGTTCCACAAAGAGCTTTCTGTGCCATAGCCTAGTGGGTCTATATCTGGGCATGGACAGTTCTGACCATCATAAACAGAGTGAGAAGTTCTTAGTTCAAGTGACATTGCCCAATAGATGGAAAAGAGCTTGAGCACAGAGCAAAGTTGTGGTAGCATGTCCCCGACCTGGATGGCTGGGGGACGTTACAAATTGGTATCAGAGCCCAGGGTTTCAACATTGAACCTGGATGGGCCACGAATGTGGAATTTGGAGTCAAAATTCCACAAGGATTTGATGTACAGAGTGTCAGAGCGGCGCTGAGAGAGCTCTTGGGTGGTAATGGAAAGCTCAAGAGGTATAACGGTTTGAGAAAGTTAGCAAAGAAAGGAGACTGTGGAAACCGTGGGTTTGGTTCCACAAGAAAAAAAATTAAATTTGGGACGTTGGATTTGTTGGGGAAGGGACAAACCCCTCACAACCGTCGAATCCAGAGTTTCAACAATTTGAGGGTTGTGTGGTGTACACTAGGGAGATCCTCCGAAGTTCTGAAGTCCCAAAGTCTGGAACCAATCTGGATCGTCCATTTCCAAGGACGTGTGTCTGTATATTAACCAGTGTTCAAAGTTTCGACAGTCCGGGGGTTGTGCGGTGTTTCAGTAGGGAAATCCTCTGAAGTCCCAAACTTTGGAGTTAATCTGGACCGTTAGTGTTTTAGGACACGTGTAAGCAGATCAACCTATTCCGAGTTTCGAAAGTTTGAGGGTTGTGTGGATTTTCAACAAGGAAATCCTCCGAGGTCCCAGAGCTCGAAGCCCCGAAGCTCCAAAGTCTCAGAGTGATTCTCAATGGTAGATCATTCGAGAGAAGGCAGACCGTTGGATTACCCAAGTATTTCGGCAGTTTGATGTTCGGGGAAATCTGTTGGAGATTGCACGGAGTAGAGTTTCGTCGAAGTCCTGAAGCGTCGGGAAGTAATTGTTTGACAGTCGACGGTTCGGTAGTTTTAAAAATGTGTCTATAAGAAGAAATCATCGAAGTCTCGAAGCTACGAGAAGCAATTGTTCGGCAGTCAACAGTTCGACAGTTTTTAAAAAGTGTTGATGAGAAGAAATCGCTAAAGTCTCGAAGCTACGTGAAGCAATTGTTTGACAGTCGACAGTTCGAGAGTTTTGAAAATGTGGAGATAAGAAGAGATCTTTCGGAGTGTTGAAATCACGAAATGTTGGGGTGACGTAGACCTGATCGTCAGTTCGGTAGTTTTGAGAAAGTGTCGATGAGAAGAAATCGCCGAAGTCCCGAAGCTCCGAAAAGCAATTGTTCGATAGTTTTGAAAAACTGTCGATGTGAAGGAATTGTCGAAGTGTCGAAGTCCCAAAGCGTTAATATGATGTCGCATGATGACGTCACCTTGGGTGACATGGACTTATTCTATGCCTGCCACATGTCACTTTATTGTGTACCTTTGACATGCCTTGTGTACTGATTGTGACCTGACACGTGTCACTCGACGGTGGGGCCACGTGTCACCACCTTAATTGATGATAGCTATACCAAGTGGACCCCAGAAGGTTCAAAAGTTTGGAATGCCAGATCAACGATGATTTAATTGTGACCGTCGGATCTACGAGGAATAGATCAACGAACGAAAATGATTGCAGAAATCCAAAGGAAAATTAACGAGGGAGATTTTTCACATTCCACAATCAACTGAGATTGTAGATCTCCATCAGGAGGAAGATCAACAGTGGCCATTAACTTCCACTCCATCGCACATCTTTCCATTGCGGAATTCGGGGTTGTTGTTAAGCCACGAGCATGTTCGAGTTTTGTAATCGTCTAGGACTGTCGATCTTAAAGTGATCGACAGATCAACGATTTTTCTCCTATCGGGATTGGATCACGCATAAATGTTGTGGCCATACCGCCTGAAGGAGAAACCGTCAAAGCCTGAATTTTTGGAGCCCCGAAGTTCTTTAGGCTACGGATAAGCGCCTATCTGCTAGCGCTTGGTCGCATGCGATTGAGGGCCAAAGAAAAAGGGCTAGTTCCCGAAGGTTATTTGTTTTAAGGATGAAAATGGGGCTTAAAGAAGGAGTCCGTGGGGTCCTGAATTGGTATCAGGGGCATGCACCTAAAGAAGAAAGAAAATCTGATAGATTAATGAATCAAAATGGTTAATGTTTTTATAAAATTATTGAATCAGTTAGCCTGACAAGGTTCTGTTGGCCGCACATTTTGCAGAATTAACAACAGATTGATTAGATCAAATCAAAACATAGTGTAGAGAGATGGACGATACACATATAGTTTACAATCAAGAAGATGAAGTCAGAGGGATGAATGTTCAGTTGGGTATGAAAGGATACAACTCCAATGGACATGGAGGAGAAAAGGAGGAAGACATAGATCTGATTGAGACCATAAAAAAATTGCAGACAAATGTCCAGAGCCACAAAGTTGATAATGAAAGGCTTATGAAGGCCAAGGAGCAGTAGTAAGACTTCAATATGAAGTTAATGAAAAGCCTGGACAAAATTGAAAAGAAGTTGGATAAGGAGAGTGGCTTCAACAAATCAGGAAGCCACAAATCCCCTGATGAGAAAGAAGATCAAGGAGTGGTAGCAGACATCACCATCACTCCCAAGGACATTCCAAAAGGAGGGCACATAACAACTCAAGTCCATCCCCTGCCATGAAGCATAAGAGGTCTGGGGTGGATGAACTGAAAGGAGAAATGAATAAGATCAAGCCTCCTACTTTTGATGGAGAGCACAAGAAGGATGAAGATGCTAAGACATGGCTTCTAGGCATGAGGAAGTACTTTCAATTGCATAATTATTCTTCTCATGTAGAAGGAAGAATTGTTATTTATCAACTGAAAGGAAAGACATCCATGTGGTGGGATCAACTTGTGCAAGTGCAACACATCAGAGAGAAGAATGTGACTTGGAGGGAATTCAAGAAGCATTTTGAGAAGAAATACTTAACCAAGAGGTATTATGACAAAAAGATGAAAGAGTTCTTCGAACTCAAGTTGGGTAGCATGAACATTGATGAGTATGAAAGGAGATTTTTAGAATTGTTGAAGTATGTCTCCTTCATCAAAGATGAAACAATGAAGATTCATAGATACTTGAGTGGGCTGCCATCTTTCATCAGTGAAAAAGTTTAGTATGATGATCCCAAGACTTTGGAGGAAACCATAAGGAGGACCAAGTGCTTATATGATCAGCATAAGAGAAAGCCTAGTTTCCAAAGAGCTTGGGAAGACAAGAAGAAATTCAAGTTGGAGCAAAGGAAGAAGCGAACAAGCCACCCTTCTTCAGAAACAGTTCTCATGGACAAAAAACCTCTAGAGAGCCCAGAGTGTCTGAGGTAGGTGGAGAAAGGCCAAGGAAGACACCCATTCAATGTTGGGGTTGTAAAGGCAATCATTTGTATAGAGATTGTCCACACAGAAGTGATAAAGTGAGAGCTGTCCACAATGTACATCAAGCTGAAACAGTGGAGGACATGGGTCAAAGTGTTCCAAGGATCTATGCAGACTTGGAAAACGAACAAGCAGAATTTCAATCACACATGATTGAAGTGGAAGGTATGATCAATAACCATTCCTTTACTATTTTAATAGACTCATGAGCTAGTCATAGTTACATAGATCCTAAAGTTGTGGAAATATTGAAATTTCCAAGAAGAAAGCATGAAAAATCTTGGCTGGTGCAACTGGCTACAGGAGCCAAGAGAAAAGTTGTAGAACTGGTTAAATCATGTCCAGTGGACATGAATGGGCTAAGTACCAAGGCAGATTTGAACATCTTGCCCTTAGGTTCATATGATTGTCTTATTGGTATGGATTGGTTTGACCAACACCATGTTGTCTTAGATTGCCATAACAAGGCATTTACTTGCTAGAACGAGGAAGGGAACCCAAGAATAGTCCAAAGAATTCCTAGGGTAGTTATTGTCCAAGAGATCTCAACCATGCAACTGAAGAAGTGCTACAGGAAGGGCTGCCAAATATTTGCAGCTCATATGGAGGAAGAACCTAAGGATAAGGTGTCAAATCTTGAGGATCATGTGGTTCTGGAAGAATTTGAAGATGTGTTCAAGGAAATACCGGGATTACCCCCAAAGAGAGATATTGATTTCTCTATAAATTTGATGCCTGGAGCAACTCCAATATTTAAGACTCCCTACAAGATGAGTACACCAGAGCTGAAGGAGTTGCAAATGCAACTTGAAGAGCTTATGAAGAAGGGGTATATATGCCCAAGTGTGTCACCTTGGGGTGCCCTAGTTTTATTTGTGAAGAACACAGATGGGACATTGAGGTTTTGTATTGACTTCAGACAATTAAACAAGGTAACTGTAAAGAACAAGTATCATTTGCCAAGGATTGACGATCTCTTTGATCAGTTAAATGATGCAAGGATATTCTCAAAGATTGATCTCAAATCTAGATACCATCACGTAAGGATCATATATGAAGACATTGACAAGATTGCCTTCAGAACAGAACAAGGTACAATCATTATGAGTTCACACTGGTGCCATTTGGGTTATCAAATGCATCAACGATTTTCATGTGCTTAATGAATGATGTTTTATGGGAATACTTAGACAAGTTTGTCATTGTCTTTTTGGATGACATCTCTGTATATTCGAAGTCAGAAGAAGAACATGAACATCACTTGAGGATGGTGTTACAAGTGTTAAGAGAGAACCAATTGTATGCCAAATTGAGCAAGTGCTCAGCTTATCACAACCAAATTCACTATTTGGGGCATATCATATCCGAAGAAGGGATAACAGTGGACCCTGAAAAGATTGAAGCCATAAAATGGTGGACAACACCTAAGAATGTGACAGAAGTCAGATCCTTCATGGGTTTAGCTGGCTACTATAGAAGGTTCATTGCAGGGTTTTCAAAGATTGCTCACCCGATCACTTCCTTGCAAAGGAAGGGGGTGAAGTTTTAGTGGACAACTGAATGTGAAAAGAGCTTCCAACAATTGAAGTAGTTGTTAACTAGTGCTCCAATTATGAGAATTGCAGATCCAAATGAAGATTTAGTGGTTTGCAAAGATGCATGCAAGGAAGGACTTGGTGGAGTCCTTAGTCAGAATGAATTTGTAGTATGTTTTGAATCCAGAAAATTGAAAGAGCATGGAAGGCTATACACCACTCATGATTTGGAGTTGGCAACAATAGTACACGCCTTAAAGAAGTGGAGACACTAACTCATGGAAAAATATTTGAGCTGAGGGCATACCATAATGGTCTGAAATACTTGTTTGATCAACCAAATTTAAATGCAAGGCAGAGCAGTTGGTTAGAATTCCTCTATGAGTACGACTTTGATATCAAGCACATCAAAGGAAAATAAAACAAAGTGGCTGATGCACTTAGCAGGAGAGTGCATGAACTGCATGCTGCAACCATTAGCATGTATCAAACTGATCTTAAAGCCAGAATCTCTGAGGCTGGAAAAACAAATTTGCAGTACATGGAGTTAGTAACAAAATTGCAGCAAGGTAAAATGCAACAGAAGGTTGAAGATTATAAATTGGGGAATGTTGGAATTTTCCTATACAGGAACAAATTTTATGTACCCAATTCTTAGGAATTGAGGAGTACAATATTGAAAGAGATGCATAACGTACCTTATGTTGGACACCCAGGATATCATAAAACAATTACAACAGTCAAAAGCCAATACTATTGGCCAAACATGAAGAAATAAATTGCTAAGTACATTGCAAAATGTCTGGAGTGTCAAAAGATCAAGGTTGAGCATAGACACCCAGTTGGGTTGCTGCAACCATTGCCCATTCATTAGTGGAAGTGGGAAGTGGTGACAATGGATTTCATCACCAAATTGCTCGGAACAAGCAAACAACATGATGCTATCATGGTGGTGGTGGACAAGCTTACTAAAGCTACCCATTTCATTCCAATGAAGATTACTCACAATGCATCCAATGTTGTTGATATCTATGTGAGGAAAGTATCACGCTTGCATGGCATTCCCAAGACAATTATGTTTGACAGAGACCCAAAGTTTACCTCAAAGTTCTGGAGGGGATTATTCGAAGCGGAACAAATCTGAACTTCAACACAACTTATCATCCCGAGACTGATGGGAAAACAGAAAGGGTGAACCAAGTGATAGAGGATATGCTAAGAATGTATGTGATGGACAAACTATCAAAGTGGGAGGATTATCTACACTTAGTAGAATTTGCCTACAACAATGGGTATCAAGCATTTTTGAAGATGAACCCATTTGAGACACTTTATGGCAAAAAGTGCAACACACCAATAAGTTGGGACAACCCAATAGATAGAGCAGTGGTTGTGCCAGAGTTGCTCAGGGTAATGGAAAAGAAAATGTTGAAGATTAAGTAGAATTTAAAAGTTGCCCAAGACAGACATAAAAGCTATGCTGACAAGGGCAGAACCCACATGGAGTTTAAAGTGGGTGATCATGTATTTTTAAAAGTGAAGACCAACAAAAGTTCCTTGAAGTTGAGAAACTGTTCCAAGTTGGCAACTAGATATTGTGGGCCATTTGAAATCCTAGAGAGGATTGAGCGAGTAGCCTATATGATTGCATTGCTTGCATCTAGGACCATTCATAATGTATTCCATGTATCATTGCTTAAGAAATATATGCCTGATGCTAATCATGTTATTGACTAGAATGCGATTTAGGTGGAACAAGAAGACACTTTTCAAGTGCATCCGGTACGCATTCTGAACCAGAAAACCAAGCAGCTCCGGAATCGAGCCATCGAGCTTGTAAAGGTCCAATGGACCTGGTACGGTCCTGAGGATGCCACTTGGGAGCACAAAGAGGCCATGCGGGCAGAATACCCGCATCTTTTTGAAGATTTTTGAAATCTTGTTGTAATATGTAAATATGATGCACTGAGGACAATGCATAAAATAAGGGGAGGGGATTGTAATACCCCAAGGTCGAGCCCCTGCTGAATTGTAATTGTGTTCATAGGCTGGTGAGCCAAGTGTTTATAAGATGAGAGACTTATGTGAATATTGGGTCGATGAGCCTAGATGCGAAGGCCAGTGAGCCTATTTTTGTATATGTAATTATGTAGATCATTAATAAAAATGCATCGCTGCGTGTAGACCGACCATGAAGAAAGAGTTATGGGGGACTAAGATCCACTGGGAAGGGAAAGGGAATGAAGATAAGAGGCTAGGAAAAAGGGCTAAGCTTGAAGAGCTTAAACCCAAGGGAATATTATAATATATTTTCCTAAAGACTAAAGTTTGGGAAATAAACCCTGTTATCTTAAGTCCCTTGGGAAAGGAACGAACTCGAAGTGGTGAGGAATGAAATCCCAAGAGAACCATGTGTCAATCTTGGCACATGCAGTTTTATGTGGGAAATCCATTGGTTGTGGGGCGGTCAACCATTCTTGCCAGTCACCAGATTCAGGCTTCCCACGCACTTAGACTGAGCACTCATGCAACGCCTACTACCTCCATCATTGACCTCTACAACTTTCATGCAAGCTCTATAACTTGCATCTCGTGAAGCTAACCCGTACTTTCATGTGAATCTTAGCACGTTTGTATTGTTCCTGAGCCAGATTGCCCTTAGCCATTTGCTGTTGCTGCCATGTTTTTCTTAGGACTGGTGTGGCTTGTTGTCATTACCAGAGTCATACTTGTTTTGTTGTGGTAATTACCTGAATGGATTGGATTAGGAGATGGACAGAAGAGGCAGGTTTTCAGGCCTGTGGATTGAAGAAGCAGGTTGTCAAGCCTGTGAGAAACTCTCTCCAGGTGAGAGAGGTTGTTGGGGAAGTGATTTCCTAGAGGGAGCCTCATGACAGTTGTAGTGCTCTGAGACTTCCTGTCCAACTTGTTGCTGAATCCATGGAAGGGGAGTGGTGCAGTCGAAGGATTGTCAAGCAGAGAAAGGGCACACTCCCTGGGGTGGGACAGACATGTGGGGAATGAGGGACTATAGGTTGTGGATGTGAGTGGACTCCTGGGGACAAAATTCTTCCTGGAGACTTTGTAAGCTCAGCCTTAGTATCAACTCGGAGGTTACCCACTGCTGAGAGTGATGAGTAGCGTGGCCTAAGGCTGTGAGGTTCGTGGAAGGTATGCACACAGTTGGCGGCCTTCATAAAAAGATAAGTACCATTTCTATATTAATTTTTATGTTGTGTATCTTGTACATGTCATGATAATTATAATGTTGCATATGTAAGCTGTTTGTAGAAAATGGCCATGATTTCCGCATTAAAATTGTGTATAAGTAGAATGAATTTTATTGTTGAATTTATATGTACGATGTTCTGCAAAGAGCTCTATGTGCCATAGCCCAATGGGTTTATACATGGGCATGGACAGTTCTGACCATCAGAAACAAAGTGAGAAGTTCTTAGTTGAAGTGACATTGCCCAACAGATGGAAAATAGCTTGAGAGCAGAGCAGAGTTGTGGTAGCGTGTCCCAGCCTGGGTGGCCGGGGGATGTTACAAATTGGTATCAGAGCTCGAATTCAACAGTTAGATGGTAGCATGCCACGAGTTGGGTGGCTGGGGGTGTTACAGAACCAGAAGAGTGGATTCTTTGTAGGTGTTGTTAGGAAATGAATATATGAATGAGATGATGTTACAAACGAGGGAGGTGGTGTATTTATACCACTCCACTAGGGTTAAGGAACTAGTCTCAAGGAGTATACTAGGTCTTTCTTAACCCAAAATAGAATAAAATACAATAAAGTACAATAGTGAGTTTAACTACCTAAAGGTCGACCCATTAAGGGCCTCAACTACTTACAAAGTGGGCTAGCATGTGGCTACAAGTGAAGATTAGCTACATATTCTCAACAACCCCCTTTAATTTGAATAAGGAGCCACACACAATGATATTATAGTACATCATGTTTCCCCACTTAATGGAAACTCACATATTGCTATGTGTCTATAGACAAGTGAAGGTGGGATCCATAAGAGATTTGGGAAAGATATATACTCACTGAACTTGGAAGGAATAAATATTGGCACAATGATCTGTAACTGCAGTGGATATTCCATTGGAACAACTCGTCACAACAAATCTTCTATTATTCTAAAAATCTGTTATTATTAGGTTTATTTCCTTAGATCTCGTATTTATTATCGCTAGCTTATTGCTCAAAATTAATAAAATAACTTAAATATGAAAATGAAAGACTAAGCAAATGAACACAAGATGTATCTGGGAAACCCAATACGAGAGAAAACCTAGATAGAAGGTGAGGCCTATGCTCTACTCTCTTTTCTTTAGTAATGAAATGCAAATACAAAGAAAGGGGGGTACTCACTATGGGAGGCCTTTTGACATTGTGGCCTGTATGGATGCTACAAAATCCCTACCTCTATTATTCTCTCAAAATCCCACTCTTAGATGTTCTACTCAATTATGGAACAAGTGCAATGCTAAAGAATGGAACCATTTTTTCCTCCCAGCGGCTCAATATTTAACATAGCCTGATAGTCATCTAGGGTTAGGGTTTTTGCATGTTTCAACCATCAATTAGTGTTAGGTTTTGGACTTTCTAGAATCTTATTGAAAGTCCATACGTGGCTAGCCCCACACGTGTGAGTAATGGGGGTTGATGTGGCATTCATTCGATACCATGGTGGTCATAAAGGTAGGTCAACTTGCATGAGGCATAACTTCTGCATAGTAGCTTTAATTGAGGTGATTTTTGCACCTTTAGAAAGGTCTTCGTGTGTATAACAACGTCAAGAGGTTGAAAATTATGCTTGCAAAGTTTTGACCCCTCAAAATGTCATTTGATGCTTCAAAATGGCTTGGGAAGGGTCCAAACGTCAAATCTCCAATCTGAGAATTGTCGCAAAAATGGGCCTTGCAAGCCAATTCCTCTAATTTTTCGACCCAAAAAGTACCAAGATAGATGACAAATTATATAATGATCAAACTCGGATCATACCTCTCCATTTTCGGAGGCTTTTGGTCCCCCAAAACTTTCACTGAATGAGGTGAGGAAATTTTTCCTCTACCTTCTCCCTAGAGTACCATTTTGCCTTGCTTGGAAGTAGTCATTTCAACCTAATTTTCCAAAGGTCATGTTGACCCCATCTGGTAGTTCTAGACTTCTTCTACAAAATTGTATCTTCTACCAACTCTCCCTAAGATTCTTGTGCTATATCCTCAATGGTAGGTAGGACCCGCTCTTCAGTTTCTTGATCTAACATGGAAGGCTCATAAAGTTTCAAATTCTCCACATTCACTACTAAGTAAAAACTCATATATGGGGGTAGACTGAGTCTATATGCATTATCATCCACCTTCTCTAATACTTCAAAAGGACCATACCACAGAGCTTTGATCTTCTTACCAAGACCCTGTAGTTTTTTCTTATTCAAATATAACCAAACCTTGTTTGCCACTTTGAATGATTTCTTAGTTCTGTGTTGATCATGTCATGCCTTGTACTTTTCCTGTGATTTCTTCAATCTCTCTTGTACTTGCAAATGGATCTGCCTAATATTTTCAACTAATTTCTCAACATTCAATGCTTCTCCTGTGATGTCTTCCCTCATTCCTCTCTGCTATCCATAGACAACATCCAATGGCGAAGGCGACAAATATCCAAAGCAAGTTTCAAAATGTGACTTATTGATAGAAGTCTAGACTGCTCTATTATAAGAGTGTTGAATGTAGATAAGATTTTCATCCCAAGTCTTCGAATACTTTTGATTGTAACCCCTCAACAATTACAACAAAGTCTTATTGACTACTTATATTTGTCCATCTGTCTCTGGATGAAATATTGTAGATCTCTTCAACTTGGTATCCATTTTCTCCCAAAGTCTAGTCCAAAAGGCACTAAGAAATTTGGTATCCTTATCTGAGATCATGCTCCTTGGTATTCTAAAGTGCACCCATAACTGTTCAAAGAACATGTTTGTTGCTTCTTGTCATTTGATGATATTTTTATAAGGCATACGAATGGATATCTTGTTGAACATGTCAACTACCACAAAAAGATAGTAATGTCCCTTCTTGGTTGTTGGCAAACCACCCACAAAATCCATGGAAATGCTTTCCCAAGGTTGAGTGGATACATGTAAGGGATGGTATAGACCTTGCTTTCTATTACTAGGCTTGTTGGTACAAGAAATCATGCATCCTCTAATATACCGAGCTACATCTAATTGCATTCTAGGCCAATACACATACCCTTGTAAGTTGACAACTATCTTCCCAACACTAGAATGTCCTGCAACCTTGGAGGTGTGAGCCTCTCTGATAAGTTGCAATCTTTCATCTTTAGGAACACAAAACATGTCTAATTTGTAGAGCAACACATTATGGAGATGTTAATCAACCTTATTGTCACCTTCTTGTATATGAATTTGGCCATGTAGCTATTGAAACACATCTTTGAAGTCCTCATATTTTGTGTGTGCCTCTTTGTATGCATCATGGGTAAAAGGCTCTATGTGCATAAGAGTTCTGAAAGTTGTAATCTTGGATGTAGGCGGCCTTGAAAGCATATTTTCCAAGTTATTAATGTTTCCCTTATTATATTTGATGACTAGATGAAACTATTGCAAAACCTCCATCCACTTGTAATCTCTAGTTTGTTGTAGCTTACTTTGGGCCTGCAAATATTGCGGTGGATGGTAATCAATGTGGATAATGGTTTCCTTGCCCATTAGATAGAGATTCCATTTCTTAACAACTTGAACCAGGGCATACAATTTCTTATCAAATGTAGAGTAGTTTAGGACCCCCCCTGAAACATCTCAGAATTATAACATACTGGCTTACCTCCCTACATCAAGACCACCCCTATAACATATCCACTTGCATCTATCTCCACTTCGAAAGGATTCTGCAAGTTAGGCGACGTGAGAACTTGTGCTTGACTGATCTTCTGTTTAAGCTCATCAAAATCTTTTTGCTGAGTCTTTTTCCACTGGAAAATCTTACCACTGGTTGTTATGGCATTGAGTGATACAACTATTGCTGAAAAGGATGATATGAGATTCCGTAGGTAGTGCACTACCCCAACAAAGATCCTAACTTCAGTGACATTAGTAGGAATTGGCAACTAGATGATGGCCTCCATATTTGCAGATATATCTTGAGTTTCCTTCTACCAATCATGTACCTTAAATACACCAAGGGAAACTGAGAAAACTCACATTTCTTAAGGTTAACAAATAGATGATGCCTTTTCAAAGTCTTTAACACCTACATAAGATGCAAGATGTGCTCTTCCCAAGTAGATCTATAAACCAATATGTCATCCAAATACACTGTAACAAATGAATCTAGACAGAGACACAAAATATCATTTATTAATCGCATAAATATAGCTGGTGGATTACATAAACCAAAATGCATGACCAATCATTCATACAAACCTTTCCTTGTCTTGAAGGCGGTCTTCCAGGTGTCTTTTTCTTTAATGCTTACTTGGTGGTATCCCTATTTGAGATCCAACTTAGTGAAGTCCTTGTCATGCTACAATTGGTCTAACAATTAATTGATCTTGGCTAGAGGGTATGAATTCTTGAGTGTGATCTTGTTCAAAGCTATGTAGTCAATACACATTTGTCAAGTCCCATCCTTCTTAGGTACTATGATGTTATGTGACTCATAAGGTTGTTGATGTTTGTAGCATAGGACATGTACTTCCACATTGGTTTTGTGTCTAACATGTGGAAGTCATCATTGATACCTCTTGTTAGCACTCTGTAATTTATAAGGCTGAGAAAAAAACAGACAGAGGTAACAACAAACCACTTCTAGGTCAAAATCTATCCCTTCTGGCCTTGGATAGGACTCTCTCACTTAGATTACTTGACAAATAAGATATTAGGCTATGTAATAATCTCAACAAGGTTGATTCTTTTTTTTAAAGGTCTGTTGATGGGAAAAGAGACAGATCCATTGGGCATGGGGTCATGCAAAAACAATTTTTTGTCCAGTGAAATGATGGGAAACAAAGAGTTTTTTCACAGGAGCGAGATAGGCATCTTTTGGTGGAAAATTTAAATCAAGTTGTTGCAAAAGGTGAATGTGAAAGGGGTCAAAGACAACACATTAGAGCATCAAACCAAGGATGAATTCTAAAGTGATTGCTTTAAGTTGAAAACATTAATAACTTGGAAAAACTAAAACATAACATCATTAAGATTAATTCTGGATCAAAAATTTGATTTTACCAAGAAAGAAGATACACATTAAAGGGATGTAAACACATAAGATAAATTACAAATCAAAGGAGCACAAAACCACCAAAATTCTGACACAAGAATTCCTGCAAATCACTTGTTATTCCATCCATTCACTTGGAAAAAGCTACAATGCACAAAAATGTTTCCTCTCTAATTTGATCAAATCTCTTTTACATTCAAAATGCTCAAATATATAAGTAAGACTCTTCCCCAAGCTCAGAAGGTCAAATCCAACCACCTGCCTCAAAATAGAAAGAGCTACGTTGAAATTTTGAATTGTTTGCCATGAAGAATGGACCAGACTGCTGAAAAATAGGGCTTCAATCACGAGCTCATATCTCCCGGATCTTGACAGCTATGTGAAAACTGGAGGAGGTTTTTGTATATCAGCTTGTTCTGAGCAAAACAATCTTTCGTTTTTTTTAAATTCTTCTCCATCTGTTCGGGATCTGTGTTTGAAAAAGATGTGTAAAATAGGTGGCAAACAAAATCTTGAAAATAGGCCCCAAAGAAGTCTTTGAAGCTCACAATTTGTTACACTTGTAGAAAAACTGAAAGAGGTTATTTTTCCTTGGTCCATACTAAGAAAAAGCCTCTTTCGTTTTTTTGAAATTCGCCCTGGTTAGCTCGGAAATCACCTCAAAAGATGATTGGTAAAAAACGGTTTCGGGAATGGTTTTCGAAGGGGGGAGAGTGAATTTCGGGGGC
>ML784240.1:88178-160222 GCA_009831015.1 Picea engelmannii | reverse complement strand
GTAAGTGGTTTAGGAAGGTGGGGTCCGAAATTGTGGGGAGGTGACATGTGGCAAGAATGAAACCACTTTTCGGACCCCCTTTGGTTAAATGACATAAGGGGGCGAGGGTCCCAAATATGAAATACATGAGCTTTATGTTTTAAAATGTTTTGTTTTATATGTCTTTTTTATTATTTGTTTTTGTTTTATATGTTTTGTTTTTATATGTTTTATTTATAATGTTTTATTTTATTTTGTTTTATATGTTTTTTTTGTTGTTTTTTTTTTTTTAATTTATTTTTATTTGATTATTTTTAATTTTTAATTTTTGTAATTCATTATTAACATTATTATTATTACACTAACCTAATTACTAACTTAATTACACTTAATCTAATTACTAATTATTAACCTAGCTAATTAATTATTAATTATCAACAGTATTAATCTAACTCATTAATCTTTATTATTAATTATCAACAATATTAACCTAACTAATTAATCTTTATTATTAATTATCCTAGGTTATCTAATGACTTATTAAACTAGTTATTTTTGTTAGTTTAACCCTAGCGGGGATGAAATTAGTGGGGGGGATGATGAAGTGGATGGTGTAATGGAATGAATGGTGGATGAGATGTGACAGATAAGATGAATGGACAAGGGAGTGAGTGGTGCATAAGTGAATGAAGGATTGGACAAAAATGGATGGAGGGGCAAAGTCATCCGAGAAAACTAGGAAAGCCATGAGCTTTCATGAGAGCAACAACAGATAGGAACTGGATAATCAGACTTCCTATAATTTATAGGACCCTAACACCTCTCAAGACTTAAGAAATTCACTTTATTAAAGTAATTATTAAAGTCAATGTCTTTTTATAATTAATTAAGTTTAATTTATTGAAATACCTAAGTTTTTGGTCTTAGTGAATTAAATTGAATCTTAGCCATTGATCTCAAAACATAGTTACCAACTTAACAAGTTCTTGTTTTTTCAAGTTTTTTTACCCCGTTTTTAAAAATAATGCTACCGGTAACACCCCTCTCCCTTTTTAGGTGGTTTTTTGATATTTTAAATTTTCTGATATATAATGTTTCCATTTTTTTTTAAAGTGTCCTTAATTAATTTATGGTTCCATACTTTTTAAATATAGTGAAAAATATCATTTTTAACACATTTTTTTACCTTTACTTCAATACATAGAAAATAATTGTAGTTAAATAACACTATAAAACATTTAAAAAAAAATTATATTAAAAAAAAACATGGAAAGAAAACCTAAAAGACTAAAGAAAAAAAACACCCATAAAATTAAAAATATATATAAACTATAAGAAAATGAGAAACATTTAAGAAAAAGATAAAAAAAGAATTACAACGCAAAAAAACTTTAAAAAGGTGAAAAACCACAAAAAAACTAAAAACATATATAAAAAAACTCCAAATAAAAACTTTAATACAAAATTTTAAAAAAATTTAACAAAAATAAGTTAAAAAACCTTAAAATTACAACAACAAAAAAATAAAATTTTATAAAAAAACTTCAAAAATAAAATTTAAACGAAAGTTAATAAATATCTAAAAAAAAATTAAAATTTGTATATTATATGTAACTACATAAGTTATATATATATATATATATATATTATAGTTTTTTTTTTTGTAAATAAAAGCGAAACCTTATATTATATCATTTGTCTGCTATACAATGACACTTGGTAGCCACCTGTTCCGCCACAGGAGGGAAACCAGAGCAGGTGGCTCCATGCTGTTTCAACACTGCCATAACTGTAAAAATTATACAAAAACTATACAAAAAATTGCAAGTGTTTGCAGGAACCAAGTTTCGCCTTCCTATTCTAAAGCTGGCCACGTATAGAGCTGCCATAATTGATAAAGTTTTACAGACATAATAAGAAAAACTTATTGAATCATCTAGCTTGTTGTCATGGTAAATTAGACCACCGACGTTGTAACTGAAATAAACAAAAAGCTGTAACCTGGGGTGAACCGCTTCAATCCATAGCTCAACTTGGCTGTTCATGAATGGTATAGGCTGGGGTGAACCATTGTCTGCAAGTTGGGCATTGGGCTTGCGCTGGAGCATCCATGAGTGCCTCAAACAGAATGTCCATCCTTTGACTAATAACGCCTTGACAATGCATCTGGTCATCCCGCCTCTGCCTAATCTCGAAGAGGAGCTCAAGGTGCTCTTCTGCGAGATGGTTGCCAAAGTGCTGAGGCGGAGCCTCTTCCTCCTTGCCCGTCTCGTCGTCACCCCCTGCAATGATTTCCTTGTCTATCCCTGCCATATTCTCCAACTACCAGCTTGGAGGAATCTCCTGCTCCACTTGGCAGCGCCCGACACGGTAATAAGGTTCTCCCGACTTGATTACTGGGGGGGATAAGAGGTTGGTGGCCAGAGGGATACACTCGCCTAAGAGTGGCATCTCCTATTTTACAATGCTTGGACTGTAATGCATAGCTGGAGGTGGTGACGGGGGAAAGTGTGTCGTGGAGGAGGTTGTCTCCATTTTGACCTTGCAGACCTTGAGAGACTGAAGCGGAGCTGGCTGAGTGCTATGGGTTGAACGACGGGGATGGGCAAAGTGAGCGATGAGCACTCTTTGTCAGGAGGTGAGCCTGTTAGCCCGAGAGAGGGTGTTTTCTTTACGAGCTCCCCTCTTGGGATTTCTGCACTCCCATGGCATGGTGGGGGGGATAGTGAGGTGGTGGAGGGGGTGAATGGAGGCTGTGGAGAGAAACAGGGTGCAGTGGAGGGAGACAGAGGAGCCAGAGAAGAACGAGACAGAATGGACGTTCCTAGTTTGCAGGGGGCGGATTGGGGCCAGGAGGATGCCACTTATGCATAGGGAGAGAACAATGATGCCATAAATATCGTGACGGTTGAAGTGCTCTGCAAGAAGAGCGCACCAGGTAGAAAATGAGGTGAGCTGAGTTCGGGGGTTGCTCTTAATTCCATGAGAACCCGAAATGATCCTTGCAAATGCCATTGAAGTCCGACGAGACCTCTGCAACCTCCTGGTACTAAATGCCTGGCTGGTTTGCTCGCCCAAGAGCCTAGCCAGGCGCACTAACATAACTCCCTGCATGGTGTGAGCCATGGGGGAGTAAATGCGCAGGGGGTGGCGACCGGGGTTAATAACTCCCCCGGTTGCCTTAATCCAACTGTCCGCCGCTTCTCGCCAAGTGGCACCCCATCTGGGTGTATATATTATATAGTTATATATATGTAACTATATAACTTATGTAATTACATATAATATAAAATTTTTAATTTTTTTAAGATATTTATGAACGTTTTTTGTTTATATGTAACTATATAACTTATATAGTTACATATAATAAATTTTTTTTTTTTTTTTTTTTAATTTGTAAATGAAATTTAATTTTTTAATTTTATTTTCAAAATATTTTAAAAAATAAACTTTTAGCTTCTCCGGATGGGGTGACACCTAGAGAACACATGTCACATGGCACGCTGGAAATGAGTGCAGTTAAAGACCCTTGCCGCCAACTTCCTCTTCCATCTATTCAAAATGCTTAGCATTCACTCCAGCCAAAGTTTAGTGCGTTGGGACAATTTGGCAAGTTTAATGGTGATTTGAGCTTGGCCCTCCGGTACTAGTACAATGCAACAAGGAAACATCACCTTGGCATTCACGACTCCCCAACTCGTCACTTCCCTCATGATCACGCAAGTGACTCCTTGATGTGTCTCTTATCTCTAGAGTTTTCCCTTTTTTTTTCATTCTCCCTCTGTTGTTATGCTTCGAGAACTCCGAGCCTATGTTATTTTCCTTCTGTCCATGACCAAGATTTCCGATATTTCCTTTGTTAATTCTTCCCCCCACGAGCTCAACTTCGCCATGTCTTATGGGAGAGGCAAATCCAAGGGTGGGCCGACCTACTACAGTCAAGTAGGCAGGTATCGACGCACATGACCACCCTCTCTCTCTCCCAATCCAGGAAGCAACTCTGCCCGCTCTCCTAACTCTGGCCAAAACTGATGTGCAGATGCTCAACCTGAGTTTGACTCGTTTAACTTAGAGCTAATCTATGGGGGATTCATAGTGGAGGAGGAGATTCCTCCTAATTAGGAGGAGACCACCATGGAGCAGACGACACCAACAGGTACTGGTATCCCTTTGAATTCCCCTGAGCCGACCATGGGAGGTTGTATGGTAGAGGAGAATTTTTCTCCACTGATGCAGGATAACTACAAGAATAATACAGATCCCAACTATGAAAACCTAGGGATAAAGTGGGGTGACTGTTGGAGCAAGGAGGAAACCCATCGGGAGATACACACAAGCATGTAAGATCACCCGAATTTGGGCTGCCATGACCTACCCAACTCCTACAGGCTCACGGAGGACCACTTGGTGTTGATTTTTGAGATGAGAAAGGACTTAGCCGAGCAACTGCACAACCTGCACATCCTCAGCAAACGACTGGACATTTTGTTCAACTCCCTGTCTAACGAGCTTGCGAAGAGCCGCTGCCCAACATGTTTTTGACCTTTCGCCTTCACAGTTTGCCATGATGGATGCTCGGGCTCGCCTCACGTCTAGTTTCTTTAGTGTTAAAATTTTGGTTTTAGCTACAATGTTTTTTGTTGATAGTAGACTCTGGTTCACTAGATGGTTTTTTAATAATGTCGATCCCCTGTTCTGGTTTCCATGCATGTGATAGAACATGTGACGATCTTTGATGTATTTTCAGACATGTGTCACTTTTTTTATAGTGTAAGGTAATGGAGTCTTTTTATTTACAAAAAACAAAAAAAAAAAACTTTTAGCTTAGGCAATATTAATATTTTTGTCAAATATATATATATATATTTTTTATTTTAGATGTTTTTTTTTTATTAAATATTTTATTGAATTTTGTTTCTTTTTGAGTTTTTTTTTTCTCATTTTTTTCATCATTTACATTTGAAGGCATTTTTTATTCTTTTTTTCAACAATTTTTTTTTTTTTTAATTATTGTTTTCCGAGGATTTTTCTTTTTTTTCCATTTCTTTTTAGTTTTTCTTTGTTTTTCACCATTTTGTTAAGTTATTTATTTATTTATTCAAATTTGGGTTTTCAATATATTTTTTTAAATGTGTTTTTGTCTTCATTAAAAAAAAATATTTGTGAAAATTTTATCATTTCTCTTTATTTATTTTTAAATGTAAATTTAAGAAAAAAAAGTTAGTAAATAAATTTTCAAATGACCATTTAGGATCCAATTTTGGGTTTTTTTTTTTTATTTGTGTAGGGATTTGTTGTCAAGGCCACATTTTCAATTAGGTTGTAATTAGCTGCAATTTTAACGTTTAGAAAAAACATTTTGCTTTAGGTAGCATCACGTTTTTATTTAGCTGTTGATTTTAAGGTTTTTCTAAGCAACTATTTTATGTTTTAAGGCCATGCTTGAAAAAATTGTAATTTTGACCCGGTTAGAAAAAGTGGTGCTACCAGTAGCACTGCTTTTTTATTTGGGGGTTGATTTTAAAGTTTTTTGGAACAACCATTTGATCCTTTAAGCCCATGCTTGAAAAAAATTGTAATCTTGACCCGATTACAAAAATTGGTGCTACCAGTAACACCACTTTTTGATTTGGGGGTTAATTTTAAATCTTTTTTGAGCAACCATCTGATCCTTTAAGCCAATGCTTGAAAAACATTGTAATTTTGACCCGGTTACAAAAAATGGTGCTATCGGTAGCACCACTTTTCGATTTGGGGGTTGATTTTCATGTTTTTAATGCAAAAATATGAGTTTTAAGGGCTAGAGTTCTCATTAAGTTGGTAACTTTATTTCAAGTGTTGGTGAGATCTAATATTAGTCATTGATCACTTTGGATATCTAGGGTTTTGAATTTAGGGAAAACTCAACATTATAAAATGCAACTAAAGTGATAGGAGGGGACACACATACACACAACGTGAGATAGTGAGATCTCATTGTATTGGGTGGAGAAGGACTTTCATCCAAGTGTGCATGACCCGAGGAAGGAAGCAAGGGGAAACAAAGGATAAGTGACCAACAATATCAAATGACCGATCTTGAGGTGTGATCAAGTTATTGTTGTTTGTATTCTTTTTTCAGAGGGGCCATTTTCTTAGGACGAGAGCCCTAGTAAAGCTTTGTATTATTCTCAATAATAAAAGTAGTTTTATAGGGCATAAATTATGTGTGCATGGATTGGTTTTATGTTTATGCTTTCGTTGATTTATTTAAATCGTTAGTATCCTAGTTGTGCTTTAAATCAGTAAATTTGCAGTAGTTAAGCAAGGTATTTGCTAGGGTTTAATTTCTAGGTGTTGGGTTAGGCTGAAAACTAACAAAGGTGAGGTGATTGGTCGAATTATTTCCTGCTCCAACAACTATTACAACTATTTCTTCACTTTGTCTGTTTTCAGAACACACTATTTATACAACTCATTATTTGGTAATGGGGATTCAGGAAACAACTGTATTTCATGCTCCACTTCCCTCTTAGTTGGTATCCCTTTGGCTCTTGGAACACTCCTTTGTACGACTGCAAAAACTCCTCCAACTATTGTTTCTACCTTTTGGTACATCCCTCTAGGGATGCCTTTAGTCTTACTAATTCCTCCCTTGGCTAATTCTCTCTTAAGAAAAACAATATACATATTTCTCACTAGAGCTAATCAAATTTCTGGCTTGATTAACACTTACCAGAGAGACTTTCGATTTACCTTTGTGTGCATTGATGATGTAAGACTTCCCATCCTTGATCAGGAAATACTGGTTTTGTAATATTTCGATTCTACTCTCTTGAATATTGTAAGTATTTTATTTATGCAATTAATAAAAATGACCAAGGTCGACTGAGCTTGAGCGCCTATAGGGGCTTTGATACTACAAGAGGGGAAAGGTGAGGGGGTTTAAGTGGGGTTTATGCCTAAAATATTTACTTTATGCTACCTTGAACTCTCACCCATTTCAAATATGAAATTCAAAGCTAAAGAGGGGTTACTAGGAGTGAA
The DNA here is from genome assembly GCA_009831015.1 of Picea engelmannii. Classification (NCBI taxonomy): domain Eukaryota; kingdom Viridiplantae; phylum Streptophyta; class Pinopsida; order Pinales; family Pinaceae; genus Picea; species Picea engelmannii. The sequence continues at coordinate 153,217 of ML784240.1, read as the reverse complement.
GAAAACAAATTCCTCAATCTAAGCAACCACTCCTAAAATATAGCAAGTTGTCTCCCCTACATTCTTGGAACTAGGAAGAGAAAATGAGTTTGAATTCTTTAGCCATCATGCATGAGGAGAATTCAAATGGGGAGAAGGAATTTTTTAGAAAAATGTGTTGAGGAGAGTTTTGAGAGGTTAGAGAGAGGAAAAATAGAGCCAAGCCCATGATAGACAAACCAACCATGAATGAAAGCTTGTAGACCTCGAGGAAAATCCAAGAAACCATGGAGATATAACAACATGAGACCAGCCATGAATGAAATCTTGTTATTGAAGCTTGATATAACAACATGGACCTTCTATGCACACACTTAATATAGCACGAGAATGAGTAATCTATGAGGTACTGTACAATAGAGAAGGATGTGCTCCTTGTGTTGTGTGGGGCAGGTATGTGGGAGCCTTAGTGTTTCTCTATCGTCAAGAACCGACAATATAAATCATTGGGTTGAGTTTGAATTTAAAAGTTATTTTATCCCTGCTTCTCCCTAGCTAGGGTGTGGCATCCATTGTGGATTGCCTAAGGATAGGAGGAAATTGCTTGCTCAACTGGTTGTTGGTTTGCAATTATTCAACATATACGTTTATCTCTACTTATAAACTCCTCTGGTAATTAGAATGTCTATACTTTGCGAGTAAAATTGAATCTTTAACATTTTAAGTCTTTGGATAATACCCACATCAATGGCAGGCGATCTATTACGATTATAGGCCTCTTTGAATAATTCTCATAATGTTGATCCTTGAATGTTATCTTATATTACAATCTCATATGGCAGAAATAGATAGTTCTCATGGAGTATGTCAAAGTTTATGTATGCTTACATTGACAACAAATAATCTTCTAGAAAAAATTCCATCTGTTTTGTTTTGGCGATTCTAAATTTTGGTGTTAACGACTTAAAGTATGTCGCAACCTCTGTGACATATATGATACAATTCAAAAAAAATTAGGAAGCATTCAGGATACTAATATCTTTCCAATGGCCATAGTTTTTTATAATTTATACTCTAAATAAGTCTAAGATTGAATTATCAAAATTGAACTTGCACTTGAGTTTCAAAACTTAAGTAAATTCCTTTACCTGAACCTGTTTTTCCTTCGCCAATAGAGTCATAGAAATGAGTTTGATGAGTCTTTCTCCAACTATTTTCCAGATAGTTTTTTTTTAATCTGTTATCATTGCATTATTAGAAAGAGACAAAGTCCTTATAGTACAAAGGAATGGTCATTTGGGATACTAACAATTGAGAGGAAAACACCATAATCTTGATTTGTGAAGTATGATTCATCTCTACATCCCCCACATTATAGTGTTTTCTGGAAAACAAGAGAACAATGCGTAGTAGAAGTTCATAGATTATTTTGATTTATAAATTAAATCAAGAAAGTTTATCTTCAAGGGATTTCAAGTTAATTCTTAAAAGAAGAAGACACGAGAATTGTTTCTAACTAATGTCCCTATGAATTATTGACCAAGCCTAAAAAGCAGGATGCTATTGTAAGTAAATAACAAATTGGTTTTATGAGGGAAAGATATGTTGATATTACGGTAGCTGCAGGATGTATTAACCTCTACGTGTAACCTTGACGAGACTAGAATATTATGGGAAGCAAGAGAAACCCTAATTAGTTGGGTAATAACCCTAGAAGACAAGTCATCTCAAGAGAATAACTTATATTAAGTTATTTTCCTCCAGAAGAAGAAATCAGACTAGTTAGGTCACTTGGAGGACTATAAATAGATGGCGCTTGAGCTCATTTGCACACACATTCTCACAACTGCATAAGGACAAGTGCTGTGCACAACTGGAGGAGAGCTGCAACTTTTGCAGTAGTGACTTGCTCTTTGGTTATGGTTTGGACCTTCTACTTGGCACTCTATCTCTAGAGAGAGATACACTACCTTAGTTGGCTATTAGTTCTATGGTTTTCTTCCAAAATTATTCTACATGTCAAGGTGAAGGTGCTCGGGGTGGTCTTTGTGCTTATGGTTGGGTGACAATATTGAGATATTGTATACGAGAAAATGAGCACATTTATTTTTCTAACATGTTATAGGCCCACACCACCTTCAAGACAGTCTAACCACTGGAAGGTATTGCGATAGTTATTTGTTAAGCTCATTGTGGCTTCAGTTAGAGCTATAGGTAGGTTTTCTGATTGTGCGGCTGCAGAAAACCCTAACCCTTGTGTTTGAGCACTTTTGGTGAAGCATTTGACCTAATTCCTTGACATCCTAGTGTGCCCTAGCCTAGCACACCTCTTGGTACACTCATCTAGCAAAAATGTCAGGTTTGAATTTTTGGTCAAAGTCAAAGTCAAAGGTTGACTTCTGGTCAAATTGATTTTGTGGTCAAAGTTGAAATTTTAGAGTTTTTATCTTGTTCTAATCATTGATTCTTCTGATTCAGTTTCTAATCTCTTATCAAGATGGTATCTAGTTTCAGATTGGAAGACAAGTTAGACGATGCTACAAGATTTCAAAGGTATGCACTTGTATATGCTATCCAAGTTATATCATCTAGCAAAACATGAGTTTGTTTGCAGGGAAAGTACTAGAGACCTTGTCCAAGCTGTAAATCTTGGATTCAGTGCATTCAGAGGAACAAGTGAACCCTCCATAGCAGTTGAGGCTTCAGGTTCCAGGTTTGATTAAATTGTTAAGTTTCCAATTTGCATATATCAAGGGTGATAATTTCTACGTTACAAATTGTGAAAGCAGTCTTTGAAAGGTTCTATTATTGCTAGGTGCAATGAATACTTGATTGCATACAAATACCATTGATATAGATTCTTATTGGACTTGTTTTCAAGATGAACTAACATCTCCTCTAGAGAGATATTTCTTGTTTTCTCTCGGGTATGTCACCTTGATCATACTATGATGATCACCATGAAATTGTTATTCATTCTTGTTACCATAGATATGTTATGAAAATGTTATTATACTGGAAATGATTTTATTGTTCTTGTCTCAGGCAGGGTATCTTACAAGATTCCATGAAGGCTACCATGGAGATATATTTGTGTGTTACAAACATGTTACTATGAAAGAATGATTGATCACAACACTGGAAGAGTGTTGAAGAATGTTGTATGCAATTTTCCTTTTTATTGTTCTTGTTCCAGGAAGGTCATAGTTGATGGCTCTAGGAGGGATATACAATGACAGTTGCAAGTATGGAGCAAATGACTTCATCAGTGGTGAATCAGATGGTCTCACTGAGTATCAATTATAAAGGAAGCATGGAAAGAAAAATGAGTTTTGGACATCCTTCACTCAGATACACATCAACCTTCTCACTAAACGAGCATGTACAATATGTTTCATTTATTGATGAAGTTCTCACATAAAACTTGCATTTGTTTCTTGGAAGCAAAAGGGAAAAGTATTTAATAAGTTCGATAAATTCAAGCACTTGTGGAGATCTTATTTGAAAAGAAGTTAAAGATCTTGAGGTCTGATAATGGAGGGAAGTACACCTCAGATGATCTCAAGACATTCTGTAGAGAGGACAGGATTATGAGGGAGATCATCACTTCCTACAATCCTCAATAGAATAGCATGGAAGAAAGAAAGAACTATTCAATTGTGGAAGCAGTAAATCCGTGATCCATGATCAAGACTTACCAATGCATCTATGGATTGAACCAGACAGAACCTTAATGAGGTCCATGATGAAGATCCTATAGATCCTAGGATTGTAGATGCAAAGAGAGGTAAGAATGTTGTATGAGACATGGCATAAGCACAAAGATCTGGAGATCCACACCAAGATAAAACTAAGAAGGGAAGACCAACTTGGGCTCTTGAGATCATTCAAGATGCAGAGAAGCATGGTGCTCCAGATAGAATTTTTAGAGAAAGCAAGAAGTCAAAACCATATTCCAGTTACAAAACCCACCTTTGAGGAAACAATCAAGCATAAAGAATGGAAGGAGTCTATGATGGAATAATATCAATCCATCATGAAAAATAATGTATGGGAAATTGTGCCTATATGAGTTTACAAGATAAAACATGCAGTGAATGAAAGTATCGATAAATACAAGGCGTGATTCAGGGATAGAGAGTTCTCCCAAAAGGAGGGAGAAGACTATGATGACAACTTGTTCCAGTAACTAGATATACCTCTACCTGAGCCATTATATTTCTTGCAATATCCATGGGTTTCAGTTTACATCAGATGGATGTAAAGATTGTTCTTCCTAACTGAGTAATTGGAGAAGAAGCATATGTAGAGCAATCTCAAGGTTTTGAGGTATACCAGAAAGAGACCCATAAGTGGCATATGTAGATGGAAGAAGACATTGTATAAATTCAAGCAACTTGGTGCAGAGCCTCTCATGTACAACAAAAGCGTGATGAAAACTTCCTTTGTCAGAGGGAGTGTATCGAAATGGTTCTTTAGAAGTCCAGGATAATGGATTGCGAATCCATGGAAAAATCCCATGATGATAGATCTGAAGAAGTTGAGAGACTCTGATTCACTAGACTCATCCCTGTATCGACAATTGAATGGCTCGTTGATGTATTTGGAGAATACTCAGCCAGATATTTGCTTTGCTGTGAAAATAGTTCCAGGTGGAACCTAGCCATGAGAATTGAATAATTTCAAAGCATGCCTTGAAATGTCTTCGTGGGACATTTGAGTTATGATATACTACTACATGGATTTATCGATTTAGATTGGGCAGGGAGTGAAGATTACAAAATAAGTGCTTCTTGGATATGTTTTAGTATGAGCTTTTCCATGATATCATGGGCTAGCAGGAAACAAAATTCTGTTACACTCAACATTGCAGAAGCAGAGTATATTGCAGCGTGTGATGCTTGTACAAAAGCAGTGTGGCTCTGTAAGATGGTTTCTGGATTGTTTGATAAGGTTTTGGATTCGATTGTGATATATTGTGATAACCAACGCTGTATGAATCTCTTAGAGAACCCGGTGTTCCATGACAGGCAAAGCACATTGAGATCAAGTACTATTTTCTCCGTGATAAAGTCCAGAGGTGAGAAGTGGTTCTCCAGTATATCTCCACTAATGAGCAGATAACATATATTTTGGTAAAGCCTCTGTCCAAGATGAAATGTTTGCATACTTAAGGGACAAGATGGACTTGTGGATATGACTTCCTTATTTGAAAGGGAAGTGATTACCCCCTAGGTTGGGAGGGAGAACTGATATGTTATTGATATATGGACAGTTATTTTCCAGTTTGGAAAATGGTCCAGGTTGGGCAGTCACTTTCCAGTCTGAAAGTGGTCCAAGATTCTTGATGGAGAGTCATTTTTCCAGTTTGGAAAATGGTCTAGGTTGGGATGTCACTTTCCAGTTTTGAAAGTGGTCCAAGATTTTTGATGGATAGTCATTTTCCAGTTCAGAAAATGGTCCAAAACAGAATGGATAGTCATAGTCCGACATATTTTTGATGTACCATAGACAACAATTCCCCTTGTGGCCAGTGTGGGGGAATGGTTTAGGACAGTCATTCTCCTTGGTAGTCATTCAGAGAAGTGGTCAAACATAATGGTTTGCCTCTCTGGGAAGTCATTCTTTCGAAGTTCACAGTTGTGAGAAGTTTCGAACAATGGTACGATGTAGGAGGTTGGTGTAGGACAATCATTTCTGTAGGAAATGGTATGGACAATCATTCCCTAGGGTTGGCCCATTCTCTCCAGGTTGCACTATGAATCATGCTGAAAGAATGGCCCAGTTAGGTTGAATGGTCCAGGTTCAACAATCAAGGACAATCATTCCCTAGGGCAGACTCATTATCTCCAGGTTGCACTATGAATTGTGTTGGAAGAATGGCCCAGTTAGGTATAATGGTCCAGGTTCAACAATCAGGGACAATTATTCTTCTATGCTTGGGAAGAATAGTCCAGACAACCCATGGATGATGTTTAACTTTCTGAGGGAAGATGCTCTTCTAGATCTCACAGATGTGAGTGGAGGAATGGTCCACATGACTCAATTTATATCATGATATTGTTGATATAGGTTGATATCGGATGATATGATTGTTGTGGAGGTTGTATGTCTCTGGACAATATCTATATGCTACTGTGATGGATGTAATCCACTGGTAGTGACTATGTGTCACTGGTTAGTAGCCATGTGCTACTAGGAGTGGTTGTGTACCACTGGATAGTAGTTGTATACTACTATGAATAGACACAGTTGTGTTATATTGGATGGCATTGTTTTGATTTCCATGGAGACTATCTAGTTGATAGTGATGATGATGCTCGTGATTTGATCATGAGATAGCCTTTGTGTCTATGATGATTCTACTGGTTGAATGGTATGTTTGTGCTCAAGACCATTTTCTTTAATAACTCCCTATCTAGGAGGGAGTGTTGATATTATGATAGATGTGGTAGGTATTAACCTCTACGTGTAACCTTGAAGAGACTAGAATATTTCGAGAAGCAACATAAACCCTAATTAGTTGGGTAATAACCCTAGAAGACAATTCGACTCAAGAGAATAACTTATATTAAGTTATTAGCCCCAAGAAGAAGAAGTTGTCCCAGTTAGGTCACTTGGAGGAATATAAATAGAGGGCACTTGAGCTCATGTGCACACACATTCTCACAAATGCATAAGGACAAGTGGTGTGCATGCATGGAGGAGAGATGCAATTGCTGTAGTAGTGACTTGCTCTTTGGTTATGGTTTGGAATTTCTACTTTGGTTATGGTTTGGACCTTCTACTTGGCATGCTAGCTCTGGAGAGAGACACACTACCTTAGTTGGCTATTGGTTCTAGGGTTTGCTTCCAAAATTGTTCTATCTGTCAAGGTTAAGGTGCTTGGGGGTGGTCTTTGTGCCTATGGTTGGGTGAAATATTGAGATATTGTCTACGGTAAAACAAGAACATCTCTTTTTCTAACAAGATACTCCTCAGAGAATATAATTAATTTATAGGAAATTTTGGACTAAGCTTGAAGAACAAATTCAGTGATGTAGTTTTCTAAGGCTTAGATGGAATGGAGTTGTATGCTTTCATGGTCATTTTTCTGTTAATACTATATGCCATAGGGTATATGATAATATCAATTGCAAGTCCTAAAGGAATACGACTCCTACAAAGTGGATCTTGGTTGATTAACAATCATCTTGACATTGACATAGTTTTACATCTGCAAACAGATCAATATAATGTGGAATAGACTGGAAAGTTAGTTAACAAAAATTGGTTAGTAATTTGAGCCTAAATTGGATGTTAAGGAAGAAGTTATAGCCACTCATTCTATAAGTCTATTGAAATGGAGTAATGGCTTCTTAAGCAAGGATGGAGATAGTTGCATAAAATAGAGAGAAGTAGCCTCTATTGGAAACCATTTTGCCTACAAGTTTCCTCTTATAACAAGTAAAAATGGATGGATAATAGTTATATATACAGAGTTGGGGAATCTATCATCTTTTGAAAGGGGTTTTGCACAATTCATATTGATTATTCCTCATATAGCACAATATATTTGATAAACTTACACGAATACTCATATATCAATTTAATATCTCATCTATTCATGTATACCATATACCAGTGGTCAAAATATTTGCACTCTATCAGATAATTCATTGGAGAAACCCTCAGATTGAAACATTTGTAGTAGTCTGTCAAGGCCATTGGCTTGAATAATATCACATGCAAAATTGGAAAAATTTTGCATGTATTACCCTTGGCCACTGTGTCTTATTAAGAATTAAACAAAACAATACCAAGTATATCTTATCCTCTGGGCACAAAATCTTCGCAGAGGCAAAACAAGATAGGCTTGGATATGACTTGGCCCCAAGCTACTAAATCCTATGTTATGTTGAAACCAATCATATGCATTGTGGAACTAGGACGTGATGTAACCAATCTTAGGCATCTTCTTACTAGAAATATCGAATCTTTGGGTTACCATGTACTCAACAAATCACTTCACAAAAGTCAATCCATCATAGGAAACAAGTATCTAGAGGCAAAGATTTTTAAACCTTGTTTCTATTCTAGTTTTCCACATGGAAGGGCCCATTTAGATTTGAAAGGATCAAATCAATGGAAATGAAGTGCATCCCATTGCCAACAAATTACAAAGTCTTTCTTGATTCCTCATTGATTTTGGAATTTGTGGCACAAGGAGTAGAATAAAGTATAACAACTTTGTCAAATCTTTAATCTGTCCAGGGTTATATAACCTATGCACTTGTTTACAATTATCAAGCATATGTATTTGGTCTAGCTGATATTATGTTGGAAATAATATAGTTAAGAAGCACTAGTTCACACACTTGCAAATTTTTGACGTGAAATCTTATGTGACAATTTTATAACAAAGTAAAATATATCCATACACCATAGTATTCAAAGTGGAAAGTGAATACTTAGAACATTCTCTCATGAAAAATAAATTAGAACTTTAAGGAACAATCATTCATCATGAGTTGGACAACATTAACCATGAGTGTGGTGCAAATTAAGTAGGTATGTTTAAGAAATTGAAATTACAATTCTGAGGATAATAACAATGTTATGGAGTGTTGTTGGTATGCACACTATAACATTTGGAACAATTTCCAACAACGTTTTGATGATGTTTTGACGATTATTTGCCAGACTTTTGACGAATAGAGTTCATAATGTTTGTCGAAGCTATTTCATCGCACATGAAACAAACATATCCATTTGTCGTACATCTAACATGCAAAGTTTCCACGTGGAAGTTGCAGAGAGATCTAATCCACCAAACTCTCGTTGCAACGATGACAATCATATATAGTTGTCATGAGTTCGACACAAACGACTTCCATGTGGAATTTTCTGGGAAAGTTTCATCTGCCAAGCATTCATCGGTGGTGCGATGGTATGGCATAGAAAGCTTATTGGAGTTCTGACTCGCACGTTGTCAGACTTGTGACGTTAAGGTGAGTCAAATCCTTCAAAAGGGAGACAATGGGGATGACACAGTTCATCGGAGTGGAGACACTATGATGGGAAAATTCTTTCAATGTTGCAGCTCTATGTCTAGAAAAGACCGTTGTTTTTGCGACATATGACGGGAACAATCCATCGCAGCGTCGACGCACTCGGGGAATTGGTCGTCAAAGCAACGATGGGAGGATATTTTCCATTGGATGTGCGACGATGAACATGGGAATCCACATTCCAACGTGCGGAGAATAAAGTGATTTTTTTTTTCAAGTTGATCTTGTAGACTGAAAGCCATGCTTATGATGCATTGGACACAGAGAACGGGTAGATGTGTTAGACTAAGAAGTCAAAGAAGTTGAGCTAGATGTAGATGACAATGTTCTCAATATCTGATGGTATAGATGATTAATATTAGGGTTTCTATTGTTGCATAAAACCCCGATTCAAGCTTGTGAGAACCTCCACATCAAAAAATACACACTCACACTTGAGAAATATATGTTTTGTTTTTAAGTTGTAATTTCTTCCCTTGTGCAAAATCCACGCCAGGCTTGACAAAAATGCATGCCCGGGTCTTAAGAGACTTGCAATTTGAGTGATTCAAGTTTATGAGGATGTATAATTTTTCACCTTTCTACATATTTAGATTTTCGTTTGGAAATACAAAAGTGGCTGCTATGTAAAATAGGAAAAAATTTCCTTGTAAATTGAGAGACCAAAACAATAGAAAGTGACCTAATGGAAATGCATGCCTATAATTCTATATAGCTTAAAATTTAATGATCTAAGTTTTGGGGTGAAGTTAATAACATTCTAAATCTATATATATCATTTGGAGTGCATTTTCAAATGAATAAGGTCTTCTACCTTGAACCCAGATTCAAGACTTTTTATAAAATGGAGAGCAAAATTTTCTTACTGTAAGATGCACACCTAACACTCATATGACCTCCAAATTGAGTGATTCAAGTTGTGGAGTTTGTATTTTATTATTTTACATCTGTTCATACCTTTAGTTTTTCATTTTGAAACTAACAAACCTGTGTTGTGCCTAAATGTTAAAAAATGTTGATTTTTTGTAGCTTCGGGAGGTATTCCCACTATAGGTCAAGGTGCCAAGCATGTGTGAATTTTTTTGGCACCAAATTAGCCTTTTATTTCAATGAAATTAGCCCCAGAATGAGGCCATGGCCTCATAGACAAGTTGATGGGATTTGTGGGCTTGTGTGGGGGTGCCACATCCACAAAGAAGATTAACATATTCTAACTAATTATTGAGTTTAGGAAGGGCTCCTAAAATCACTCATTGGACTTGTATATAAATGAGAGATGTAACTGTGACATTAGATCATTGTGAATGATGGAGTTAGCATAAGTGAGGTGCACTTGTTCTAGGAGTTCGAAAATTTCAACAAGGGAAATTCTGCAATTGTGAGGAAAATATGGCCTAGGGTTTGAGGTGATTTTTTGTTTCAATTTTTCAGCCAAGGAAGGCTTCTTTCTCAGCCAAGAAGGAACATGTGTGAGGTAGGATGAGTAGCAGGAAAAATAAGGGGTAGCGAGCCACACATGTGAGAGAGGAGTCACACGTGTTAGAGACAACTCACACGTGTGAGCAACAGGTCGTACGGGCAGGTCGTACAGTCCGTACAACCACGTGTGAGCAGGCCAAGGAACAGGAAAGACAACCCACATGTATGGAAGAGACAATAGGTCTACATGTGCGAACTGACAAGTAGGTACAATAGTTCATATTGCTGACATCAACAGTCGTATGACTAATGTCAGCACATGTACAGATGGAAGTAGTAGATTTGTTAGGAAGAGGTGATTTCTAAGTAATTTTGCTGATTTTTTCTATTATAAAGGACAAGGTTGTCCTCATAATTTTGGTCAAAGTGTGTTGACCAGGAGGGCTGGTTTTGCCCTCAGATTTTTAGAATTTCACAAATTTTACAAAACAAAAAATTGTGTATCAATTGTGTTGATGATTCATCTATGATCTTTTGTGTTCCCACTGCATATAATTTTAGTCATAATTTTCAGTGTGAAATTGTTTAGTGATAATAACTAGGGTGTTACTATTTGCTCACTAGAAAGCAATTTTCATATCTGAAAATTAGTCACATAGATGCATGTGAAAATTGACATGGTATCATAGATTGAGATCTGAAGAGAAGGGGATCATCTTGAGACACATTTTTGGATAAAACACTGGAGGAGTGTTGTTCTTGTTCTTGTTTCAGGAAGGTCACCATGGTGAACACATTGAATCTTGAAGACATGTTAGAAGGGGAAACCAACTTCCAAGCATGGAATACCATGGTCCTCCTTCTGTTGGAAGAGAATGACCTCAAGGAGTATGTTGAGAGTGTGATTTTATCTCCTACCGATCAACATGAATTGACATCTCACAAGAAGAATGAAGTTAAGGCCAAACAAGTACTGCTTGAGTCCGTGAAGGATCATTTGATTCCTCACATTGCTGAGAAGACAACTGTCAAGAATATGTATGATTCTTTGGTACGTCTTTACCAAAACAAGAATACAAGAAGGATGCTACACTTGAAGCATCAATTTCAAATTGTCAGGATGACCAATGAAGACACAATTGTCAGTTATCTTATGAATATTACTCAAATCCGAGATCAACTCGTAGCTCCTAGTGAGACAATGTAGGATGATGAGTTGGTGAATGTGACTTTGAGAGGGATTCCCAGGTCTTGGGGGAACCGTTCATGCAAGGGATATGTGCACGAGAGACATTTCTCAATTTTGGCAGGATATGGATTGATTGTATCCAGGAGGAGACCTGGTTAGTGTCCATAGAGAATATGGATGTTATGGTGAAGAGTAGCAGTGATGAGAACCAAGCCCTTGCAGCCCACACTCACTAGTACATTTGGGTCAAATTCAGATGGCGTTTTTGTAGCAATTGCCACTTTATATTGTCAGAAGATCGACAAACATAGGACCCCCTCAAACGTCGTTTCAAATGATGTTGGTGTTCCAATGACACCAATATCATCTCTGTTGCGAAATTTCATGCGGACACGTGTCGTTTCAGACTTAACTATCCAAGCCCACTATGGACGTCGCTACAACGACACCTAGACGTTGCACCTGCGACGCCACATACCGTTGATCGTCCGATGCATACGCTATATCAATGACGTCTCATTTGCGACATTGATTCCATGACAACGACGCTAGGCACGTCAGACGGTTGAGGGAAGGTAACGTTGGTATTTCGATGTCTACGCTATATCAACAATATTTCACCTACGACATTGACACCATGACAATGACACTAGACACGTCGGACACCCAACAGAGGGTATGTTGATCTTCCGACATCTATGCTATATCAGGGATGTTTCACTTGCGATGTTGACACCATGAAAATGATGCTAGGAATGCCAGACAACCAACGAAATACAACATCGGTCTTCCGACATGGATGCTACATCATCGATGTCTCACCTGGGATGTTGATGCCATGACATCGACTCTAGGAACGTCGTAGACCAAAAAAGGTAATGTCATGCTTCCGATGTGTATGCTATATCAACGACGTTAGGGACGTCAGAAGATCGACATCATGTAGGTGTTTAAAAAAAAAATCACAAAATTGATGAGCCTCTTTTCTGCAATGCCACTACTATGACCAAGTAAATGGATAATGAGATATAAAAGGTCATCTTGGAGTGACTAGGACACATGAAAGACCAGGTTAATCATTCTTCCTCATATCTCTAGACTAGTTAATGGAAATTTGTTTTTGTTGTTTTAAATTTTGATGAAACTGAATGGGGATAGATTCTAGATATGAGTTTTCAAAGGGTCTCCATGTTTCTTTGACTTTTCCCAGGAATAAAGGGTCTCCATGTCTCTTTAATTCATTCAAGCCATAAATGTTAGATACGATGCCAATCCATTTTTCTTAGCATGCATTTCTAGAAAATGTTCCTGCATAACGAAGATGAAGAAACAAAATTTATTTTGAAAGTGAAACTACAACAAAATGTGAGGGATTTAATAAGTTTGAGTGGGTGAGAACCAATGACAATGAACTTGTGAATCCAAATTTTTGAAACTTAAAGTAAACCAAAAAACAAATTAAATTCTTGTGATGACTCACATAAAAATTTATCTTTCTTTCTCTTCCTCAAAGAGTCCTTCAAAATATACACACTAAAGAAAATCATACTTATACCATTAATCCTATCAACCTTCAATGTCGATTCATAAAAATCTTTACATGATATGAAGTATTCTTCAAGGCAATATGTTCAATATTGAATGTCGATTCTTCAACATCTTGCTACAAAGTACAACTTTGTTTTATCACAATGCCTTTACAATCTTCATGAAGCCTTTGCATGCTCTTGAGATTAGTGGTGAGAGTAATAGTCATTCCAATGTATGCCCTAGCAGTAGATGCATGAACTAACGCTTCATCAATCCCTACAAGAAGCTAAGGTTTATTTCACTCAATATAAATGGACTCATATCTACCATTACTGGATGCAAGGAGAGAACATAACAAGTACTAAATAGATGATGTATCTCAATAAATTATCACATAGCAAACCCTGCATTAATAAATAATCACATAACAATTCATAAACACTAAACATAACCATAATTGTTGGCTATATAAACTATGCTGAAAGGAGCAATCACACCAGATCTGATAAACTGGTTGGCATAGTTGAAATGGTTTCCCCCGCGTGTTTTTCTTCATCTATATGACCCTCTATTTGTCTTGATCTTCCCCCACTTAACGAAGAAATATATTAAAGTACCTGCCAAAATCATTCAACCTCCACAAATATCTACAAAATGAATACAAGTCATATTTGTAGCCCATTATTTACTCTAAGTTGCATTTTTATGAGAGTGTCAGAACATATCTGAATGAACTCATCTTGGTTTCAAGAATAATTTATTGGAGCCACGTGTCTAATATTTGATCAAATTGCCTCCCTTGATTTGAAGTAGCAACAACGAAGTTAACATTGACTTTGTTTTTGCTTTGTTGGATCGAGGGAGGTTTGCTCCAAGATTAAATGACCCCAATAAAGTATTCTCTGCTGAACATGGGAAATCACGTGAAGGCGAAAGCTCTTATGGCCCCTCCCCCTCGCTCACATCACTCTCAATTATCCAATGCCCAACATATAAATCTATTGAAATATTTACAACAAAAACAAACATATATAAATATCAATATTCACAACTGTTTACAATGAAATAAAATGTTTCCTTGATCCAATTGGAGTGAGCTCAATTCTCTTAAGAACAAAGTAACAACTATTCCATAACATCATATACTACACTAAAACACTTTACATCTAAAACTAGAGAATGAAAATTGATGTGAAAAGAGGCTTTATTCTATTCCATCATATGACTTGGTTGGAGTATTAAAATGCACATGCAAACATCATAGAACTCATCTCACTTTGATATATAAGTGAAAACATGTTATTTTTCCAATATTTAATCATAAACTCACTCAAAATACTAAAATGAATGCTTTGAAAAATAATAGGTCTAAACTCATATGTAATCATGAAGATGGTCTTAATGTTAGGCTGCGGGAAACAGGAATATGGTGAAAAGTGAAGTAAAAGGTTGGTAAAAGAATGACATTTTGACGACCCAACAAGTACAAAAAAATATTTCATAGGAAATAGATTTTATAATTAGTTATTAAAATATTGTACATCATCATTTAGTTTTAGCCGACCTCTTCTTCTTAGGTCTAAAATTCCTAAGCATTTCATCAATATCTATGTCTTTGATCTCTGGGTGCTCTTCAAAATATGATTGTGATTGTGTCCTATCACATAGAGCCTGCTTAGTCACAGGGTAATCAAGGGGTAATGGAGGCAGTTGTGATGGGGCATTACCTACAAAAACAAAAAATATAAAATTTAGATGGTCAGTTTTTAAATATCATTGAACTAGTCCAGTAATATTAAAAAAAACACCTGGAATGTCATTATTTACCTAGTGCACTGGTCAACACCGTTGGAATGGTTTCCCCCCTGTTCTCTTCTTCAACTGTATGACCCTCAAGTACAACATTCTCTGCCATTGAGATCACAAACTTTATAAAGACAATCATAAATGTATAAGTAAAAAAATAGAAATACAAAATGTATAACTACGAAATTATTAAGTATATGATTAAAATACAATCATATTACCGTCATGTGCCTTTGTCATAGCACCATCGTGGAGTTGAACCCCAGTGGAATGTGACTGCACGGGAGAACCGTCTTCTGGTTGCAAACCACTATCAATGCACTACTCTCCAATACTAGTGCGTTGGTTGAAAGTGTTGCTTCCCTGATTAAAACAAAGTTGTAAAACATTAATTTTATCAATGATATCAAACATGATTGTATTATATTAATAATAAAGGTTAATGTGGATTGAATTTTATTTACCTTATCCTCCAAAGTGGTTCTTGGTAACTGCTTCAATCTTTTCCGGTGTTCAACTACAACTTTATATCCATACTTGAAACCAAGCTGGAGGTCTTCCTCTGTGGTTTCAGTACTGAACCCATCACCCTGCATTGGATAAGAGTATGTATTTTTAATTTTATTCTATGCAATTACCTAAAAGTTTGAAGGCGATACAAATAATATATTTTGGTATTTACAATTCATGACTGCAACTTCAAGTAGCCTCCCTGGCCTAACCTGTGATGGCCACATTTAAAAAGCCTTTCTTTTGTTTCCTTTGACATGTTAGTCAACCTATCATCAAAAGTTTCAAGTATATTAATGTATACCACACTTTTATTTACATATAAAAAAAATTGAAGGTATTGAATTGAAATTGTAGTTTACCCTCTGGGACCAGAGGGTGTTTTTCCTTCATCGATCAATTTCTTCTCTTTTGCGTCCTCAATGAGGGCCTTCCACTCCCTCTCTAGAATCATAAGAGGATGCTCGTACCTATTGTTTTTTTTCAAGTGCTTCCTATATGTTTATTGCATATATTTTAAATATTGACCAGCTGCGGTGGTGGCCAAGGTATTATTAAATGTGTCTACACCAAAAAGACTTTCAAGATAATCCATCAATTCTTTTTTGAGGTTGGAAATATGAGAATTCCACCTCTCCTGTATGGTGGGCCAAAAAATCAGCAACGCCTTATTCTCCAAGGACGTGTAAAAATTGTTGTTCCCTACACGCAAAAATATTATATGATTATCAATTTAAAAACAATAATTTAGATGATTTATATTTGTCTACATAGAGAACAAGAAACAATTAAAATTTTAAAAATTACATGGGAATTTAACTTGCTTTAATGGAAGCCCTTCCTCGTTGACCATACATGTTCCCTTAAGAGTCCCCGTGATGGTCACACGTCTTGCTTTAGGAAAAAAAACCATATAGTTTGTCAAATCATCAACCTCATCTCTGTCGCCACCTCCAGAGCCTACCTGTGTGGCCGCTTCCTCGGTGTGCATGTCGTGGCTCCCACCTAATGGTGTAGAAGGTGGAGATATGAATAGATGCGTCCTGATGGGTTTATGAGGGTATTCGTCGAGTCCCTGAGGCATCTGTGCAATGCCACTACTACCGAGACCATGCATGTTGGGGTTAACATGATCCAAAAATATTTATATAAGAAAGAAAACATTTTTTCGTTTAGATAATGTAAAAGTTAAAAATCAAGCTTTCATAATTGATCTCATGACATAAAAATAAAACCACTTCTATGATCCTTTCTTCGACCTTAGGAGTTTGATCTAGAATATCTAACAAGTGAGCTAGTTCCTTGTTTGTTTTATTGATTTTTTTTAAAATTAAAACCATAGGGTCGGGGGATTCATACAAATCCATTTCGTCAAACGAATCATCATCAACATCATGGCCCACCGACTACATATTCAACAAAATAAATGATAATTCAGTTATGTAAACAAATAAAATAAGTGATCGACATAGAAATAAAATGCACATTAAATGCAATTCGAAAATTGTTGTTCATTTACCTGTTCTAAGGCCGCTTTTGATTTACCACGATTAGCCTTCCACATTACAGTAAAATTTGAACCGTGATCATTATCATGAGAAGTAAATTCAAATGTGTGAGAAATCCCCCCTCTTTATTTATTTTTTATTTTTTTAATTATTTTTTTTTTTTGTGTCTGGAGGAATCAACAACTAGTTGGGCACGTGCTCGCGTTACACGTGGCCGTGTTATCCAACTGCTACCACTATAACCTCCAGGTGTGCCCACGATGCCCCTTACGCGGAACACAAGGTAAGTCGGGGGGAATTGAACTCGAAACCTCATGGAACTTCATTTTCACGACACTTGCCAATTGAGCTGCCCCCCCGGGGGCAAATCCCCCCTCTTTATTGACATCCAAGGAGGATTGTTATTGTTGATAACAAAAAATAGGCCACACTGAGTAAACAGAACAAATCTCTCCAAATGGATTAACACCGTAAATAACATAATGAAAATCATAAAATATAAGAGTCATTGCTTACAGGTTGGGTAAATTAATATACATATCGCCCGCATAATAACAACATATGTATCTATTCGATTCAAATTGTAATCAATCAATAACTCTTCCCCTACAACTATTAATTTTATTGCACATACAAATGCATGGTTTCCTTCATGCCCCTCAAATACGTAATTGGGTGGTTTATTTGTGGTCGCGGGTCATTTACTATTTATAAAACCTACAATATTCTGCGTTGCTTTTGGCCTTCCATCAATATAGATAGTTTCTCCTTTATTTTGATCATTGTCTTTTAGTTGTATATAATTTGCATCCAGGCCATATCTTCGTATACATTTTTTTATATTGGACTATTCGTATCCAATCTTTATAGATATAACAAGGTCCGACATACTCCATCAATTTAGTTAATCTTTCGTAACAAGCCTTTATGTCATCCATGGAAAATAACCCCAAACCATGTAATGACGATGGAGCAATTCGGTATATTCTTTCGTTTACAAAAAATCAGTGTTTATTTCAGGAAGATCCTTGGGTACCCATCATTTCACTATATGTTTGTACCTCAAGGGCACCTCAATGTCGTTTATGCTCTCATGATCATAAGGACATGATCCCCCTTTCATAAGAAAAAATTCCATGCGTCTATGGAATTTTCTTCTGATCTTCTCACCTCTAGTTGATCTCTACCTGTTAGACCTACTAGATGTCTTACTTTCCTCTATTCTACCTGAACTTCCATCCTCAATGAAGATATATCTCAAAAAAACATGTTTTCTTGTACGTCCTATAACACCATCAATGACAGAAAGTGACTTTCAGATATAGTTTATTCATGATAAGATTGCCCTAGAATGTTGAAACTTGTGGCATAAGATTGATATTTTTTCTCTTGAATTGCCTAGTGGATTAGGGTTGTTAAGAAGTGAAATATCATCTATTTTTTCTATTGTTTTATTATATTTCATATCAGCCCTAAGGGTGTAAATTATCAGGGACTATATTTGGGAAACTCTAGCAAAGAGGTAAAATTTTTGAAGTTCAAGACACTAAGTTTCTAATTTAGAATTTCAACATAATTTTTAATTGAACTTTTTACACAAAAAATAGTTTTCTGGAGTCAATTAAACAAACAAAAAATTTCTACTAGAACCCAACAAGATAATGGTGGTGTTGGATTGATGCCAATGTGGCATCATCATGTATAGTGTCAGGTGGTATATCAATGTGTCTACATAACTAAGTTTTCCAGGTGAATTTTGATTTCTTGGGATTAGTTAAATTATTCCATTGGTGCTTGGCATTTATTTGTTGAGAAAAAATAGTGCATTTCTTGTATATATTGTTGAACCCTAGTAAGAAGTCCAATGGTCACAATTTCAATGTCTAGAAGCAATGTATGATTAGCAGATTCCAATGCAATGGATTGTTAGGATTGGTCACAGGAAAGGGTAGGAGAAACTCTGATGATGAGAATGGGCAAGAAGTATTTCATTCAAAGAATAGAGAGGTTATGATGTTAATAAAGTTGTACATAAAAAATGATAAGTTTCTACAAGTCCAAGATTTGGAAGTGATTACCTTGAAGAGTTTATCTCCTTTTGAAAATTTTGTTAAAACTTTAAATGTCACCAAGGAGATTACTAACATTACATTTAAGTTGTGTAGACAATTATTAAAAAAGGATAGATTCAATAAATAGTTTATAAGCAATATCAAAGCATCCAAAAGTGCCTTTACAGTAAAGAGTAAGGACAAAGGAAAGAAGAAACTAAAGGGAAACAAAATCATCAATGGAAAACCTAAGGGTTCAAGGAAATCCACTAAGAAATTGAAGTTTTTTTACAATGGGATAAAATCATATACTGCACATCACTGACTTGGTACCACGCCAATCACTCCCTTCTTAGGGCCTTTGATCTCAAATCTAGAGATAATTGGTCACTTTCCGATGAAATGTTGGGACCTATGGATGCCATTATCACCATATTGATCTTTACAGTTTCTTTCTAGTGTAGCTAGCTAGTGACACTATGTACTTGGTACTCAAATTAAGAAACAAAATTTGGCAATGCACCTATAAATCCTAAAATACGGATGAATACATCTCCATGTACTTAGTACTCAAATTTTGAAGTTCAAGACACTAAGTTTCTAATTTAGAATTTCAGCAGAATTTTTAATTGAACTTTTTACACAAAAATACAGATGGAGACATCTCCATGTAAAGAATCTGATTGATTAAAGAGAATAATAATGATGTTAATAGTATGATATATCACTAGAATTTGAAGCAACAGAAAGTCAATATTGGAAGTGAAGGATGACGTAAAATGGCTTCTAAGGAGATTACAAGGATGAGAAGACCATGTCTAATATTTAGGCCCTATTGAAAGAATACAACGAAGTGTTTATGTACATTTTTACTGAGATGAAAGGGATTCAAGAAGGCTTTGGGGAGATGAGGATAGATTTGTAGTCACATGCTAATCCCTTTACACATCAACCCTATCATCTTAATCCCATGGTTAAGGAGAAGGTAGAGAAATAATTGGACATAATATTGTAAATTCGATTAATATTTCGAGTCCATGAATCCAATTAGATCATTCCTATTGTTATTCATAGAAATAAGGACTTTCATGACATTAAGGTTTGTGTAGACTTTAGAAGCTTAAACTCTACTTGTGAATGATACTTTTCCCACTCCTTTTAGTGATGAGGTGATTGATCAAGTTGTAGGAAAAGAGGATTATTCCTTTATATATTGATTTTCAAGATATATGAAGTATGGATTGAAAAAGAAGACAATAATAAGACCACCTTTACTAGAAAATAAGGATCATTTTCTTATGAATTTCATTCCTTTTGGGCTCAAGAATGCACCAGGTATCTTTTCTCAAGTTGTGATTACAACCTTTAGAGATTTCATTCACAAGTTTTTGGAGGTATATATGGATGATTGAATTGTATATAAATTGTTGAAGGAACATATTGGGTTGTTGAAGTTAATGTTTGATAAATGTAGGAATCTCTAGATCTCCCTAAATTTGAAGAAGTGCATATTCTATGTACCATTTGGCATTTTGTTGGGACACATTGTCTGCAAGGAAGGAGTATTGGTGGACCCTTACATGATTGTTTTCATTATGAATCTACTTACACCAACTAATGTTAAATATATGTAGTCTACTTTGGTACATAACAACTACTACAGAAGGTTCATCTACAATTATGTGAATTCCTATAGTATTATGGGAATATAGGACCACTACCAAGAAATTACATAAGAAACCACCTTTTTAGTTGGTGTATGGTCATGAGGATATTGTTCCTATAGAATTTGTGGTTCCTATCTCTATATTTCCCATGCTACTCATATTATATATGAAGAGCTAGTTTCAAAACAACTAGCTGAGTTAATGCAATTAGAATAATATTAGTTTATGGTTGATTTCATCAATTTGCAGAGAAGGAAAGGTATAAATCATAACTTGATCATCACTATATCAAGACCAAGTCATTTTCCAAAGGATATTTAGTCCTCTTATATGACAACAAATGTTTAAATAATCTTGGAAATCTACAAATGCACTACTTGGGACCATTTATAATTGCATAAATTAGAGACTTAGGTGTAGTCCAGTGGCCCCAGCTAGATGGTGTTCTTAAACCTAGATGGGTGAATGCCATTCACTTGAAGCCTTATATTTTTACTTCATGATGAAGTTTGATTTAGATCCTATAATAGGGAGTTGTATGGGTTAGGACAATTTTTGTTTTTAGTTTCTCTTTGCTTTGCAAGTTTGATTCAAGTTAGTGTGTTTGTTGCCAGTAAGTCTTTGGGTCCTTGAGTGCTTGTTTATTTCCTTTAGTACTAGTAATTCCTTATGGTCAAGAGGCCCAAGAATTTTGTTTATTCAGTCAAGTCGAGTTATCTATGTCAAGTCATGTTGAAGATTGAGACGAAGAATATTTCACAACTAAGAATATTTTACAAGTTGAGCACAACTACATCACCATATAGCGTGAAGTAATTTCCATGGTTTATTCTCTATAGAATTTAAGACACTACCTTCTAGGAGGATTCTTTAAATTTTATACAAATCAATTTGCATTGAAATATTTGGTAAATAAGCTTGTTCTAGAGGGTCATATTTGTAGGTGGTTGCTCTTCTTTCAATAATTCTCCTTTGAATTTGTGGTTAAACCTAGTAAACATATTGTAAGGATTGATCACCTCTTTAGGCTTGAGTCAAGAGAACCATTTGGTGCATTGGATGATAATGTTCCAGATATAAACCTTTAAAAGTAGAGGATATATTGAACTATATAGAAGAGACTGATTTGTTTCTAACTATTGGTGTTTCTCCTGAAGATTATTCCACAACTCAGAAGCATCAATTAGTGGTTCGAGATGCAAATTATCAATTAATCATAGAACAATTATAAAAATTGGGGATTTATGGTATTCTTTAGCTATGTGTGATGGATAATTAAAGGAATAATATTCTATGTGAATTTCATCAACGAGTTGCAAGACGGAATGTTGGAGGAAAATTAATAGATCATAAGATTGTCCAAGCTAGTCTTAGGTGGCCAACCATATTTAAGGTCTCTAAGGAGTATGATAGAACTTATGATGTCTATCAAAAAGTAGGTAAAACTTATAGGAGAGATGAACTACCCTTGAATCCAGTAAGGGATCTACAACCTTTTGAGAAATGGGATATTGACTTTGTGGGATATATTAAACCTCCTACTCTCCAATTCTAAAGATTGATATATCATTACTGCAATTGATTATCTAACTAAATGGGAAAAAGATACACATACATAGGATTTTATGATTCATAATGTAGCCAAATTTATTTTTGAGAATTTTATTAAGAGGTTTGGTTGCCCAAGGAATTTGAATAGTGACCAAGGTAGGAACTTATTGAACACCACTATAACTACTTTGAGTAGGTAATTTCTTATCTAGCATCATAAAAGTATCCCCTATCATCCTTAGACTAATGAGACTAGAGAATATTTAATAATATTTTAGGGAAGGTTTTGACTAAATTTTGTTATGTAATAAAAATGGTTGGGATGAGAGAATTCCTATAGTATTATGGGAATATAGGACCACTACCAAGAAATTACATAAGAAACCACCTTTTTAGTTGGTGTATGGTCATGAGGCTATTGTTCCTATAGAATGTGTGGTTCCTATCTCTATATTTCCCATGCTACCCATATGATATATGAAGAGCTAGTTGCAAAACAACTAGCTGAGTTAATGCAATTAGAATAATATTAGTTTATGGTTGATTTTCATCAATATGCAGAGAAGGTTCAAGGTATAAAGCATAACATGATCACTATATCAAGATCAAGTCATTTTCCAAAGGATATTTAGTCCTTTTATATGAAAACAAATATTTAAATAATCTTGGAAAGCTACAAATGGACTACTCGGGACCATTTATAGTTGCATAAATTTGAGACTTAGGTGTAGTCCATTGGGCCCAGCTAGATGGTGTTCTTAAACCTAGATGGGTGTATGGCATTCAATTGAAGCCTTATATTTATACTTCACGTGAAGTTTGATTTAGATCCTATAATAGGGAGTTGTTGGGTTAGAACAATTTGTGTTTTTAGTTTCTCTTTTCTTTGCAAGTTTGATTCAAGTTAGTGTGTTTGCTGCTAGTAAGTCTTTGGGTCCTTGAGTGTTTGTTTATTTTCTTTAGTACTAGTAATTCATTATGGTCAAGAGACCCAAGACTTTTGTTTATTCAGTCAAGTTAAGTTATCTATGTCAATTCATGTTGAAGGTTGAGATTTGGTTGAAATCATAGTGTCATTGCAATCATATCAGTTGCAAAACCATTGGGGTTCCTAGAAATCATTATTCTACAATTTGACTTAGTATGTTGGTTTTTTGATAGTCATGAATGGTAAAATGTATGTTATCTTGTATTGAGAGTGTTAAGCCCTAGACAAAGCCCCATACAAAGCCCCGTGTTATGTATGAAACACCTTATTAAGCCCTAGATATTGCCAATCACAATAGAAAAGAGCGATGAAGTCCAACTAAAAGAGGTGCAATCACAATAGACAGGTTGAACTATTTACATGTAAAAATTGATGGAATCTAGTAGGAAACGATGAAACAATAATGCTCTATGTAATTTATAGAAGGTTAGAAAAAATGTTAGTCATTAAGCACACACAAATGTTTTCTCATTATTACTAGAACTCTTTGAAAGAAAAGATAAATCAAAAGGTTGAATTACTCTAAAATTACAGTTAAAATGCTCTATTCTTTAATCAATATTTCTAAATAGTCTATGAAATTGGATATGCATAAGCATTGTTCTATCAAGATGTAACACTAAATTAGTACAATGGTTCTACTTCATTACTAGTATCTTGTTGTGGTGCAAACCCCCTACCTCAGCAGGGTCCACTGACCTCCCAGTCTCTGGATTGCTCTTTTCCTTGAGCCGAAATGGATCTTTGGGCTCCTGTTGGAACCCTCTGAACGAATCCACAGGTCCCTTTGTCCTCTGGCATAGGCCTTGAGAAAACCTGCACGCTCACCCCCTTTTCGGCGCTCTTCTATGTTCTGAACCAACACACACCTCGACGTTGATTCCTTTCCAACTAGCCCCTTCTTATATGGTGACCTTGGGCTATGACCCAAGGCTTAAACAACACTCCTTTCACATTTCGGGGTTTCGGGACTCCTGCATGTGAGCTCTCCCAGGTTCCTTTTCCTTCGAATTGCCGAACCCCGAAATAGAGTCTAGCTCCCACTAGCTCCTACCTTCACTCATGACTCATATGACCTCCGCCCTGTGACCAGCAGTTAACATCCAACCGACTCCTCGGGTTTTTTTGTTTCGTCGATGTGGAGGGGTTAACTCCTTGTCCCTCCAACTCCTGGTTACCAAAAGTCCGAAATCATATCTACTACAAGATCGACGGCTCTAAGCCTTTCTTGAAATAACGATCCTGGTTCTTTCGGGGTTTCACGATTTGGGGAATCACAATGCAAGGTCCCGCTCCTTTGTCTTTCGAATCCCCAGTTACCAAAATGCCGAAATGTCTTGGCGTTCGTTCTTTCGAGGTTTTGTGATTCGGGGAATCGCGATGCAAGGGTCCCGCTCATTTGTCTTTCGAATCCCCGGTTGCCGAAATGCTGAAATGTCTTGGCGTTCATTCTTTTTGGGTTTCATGATTCAGGGTTTTGTGATATCGCAAGTCGAGACTCCCTATCTCATGACTCCTTCACTCTTGAACTCCCGATTGTCGAAATGCTGAAAAGGGATTAACAACTTTGGCTCCTCCCTTAGCCTCCGTCCATGTGATCACTGTGACCACATGCTTAACGTCAAAGCACTACCGGATTTCGCGATTCGGGGAATCGCGATGCAAGCGTTCCTCCTTTCCCTTTCGAATCCTCGGTCCATGAAATGTTGAAATCTCTCTGCTGAGAGATCAACAACCCAGGTCCTTCTGGAACCGATGGCCATGATCTAACTGGATCGACGGCTCGAAATATTTCGAGCCTTTTCTCGAAACCTTGACCGCTTGCCACATGTCCTTTTGTGGACGGTCACGATACTTTCAGGATTTTGTTGAGTCCTCTCCTTTTCTTCTACGAGGGTTAAACCTCATTCTCCTCTTTCCGGATCCGATGGCTATCAGTCCTTTACGCGAGATCTGACGGTCATGATATGATCTTCTATGCACCTCCTAGGGACTAAATCCCGTGCATGTATCCTTGATCCAATGGCTCTCGGGCCACTGTGCTCCAGATCCAACGGCTGGCGCGATTTCGGCGATTGCAAGTATGGGGTGTGGCCTCCTCTGCTCCTCCAATCCCCGATTCCCGAATGTGTGGATACCCAAGGGTTTAAACCCCCTGCACCTTTTCCTGATCCAACTGTTGTCGGGTATTGGCGTTAGATCTGACGGTTCAGATCTATCCTCCTTGCGCTCTCTCCTCCTGTGTGCCTGGACGTAGATTCAACGGTCCAGATCTTTCCTCCCAGTGCCGATCCAATGGAAGCTGTGCTCCTACTCCTGAGCTTGCGCCTCTTCCCTTCCCTTGGAAGAAATTCGACGCTCGAAGGTCTCGGCCTTCGATGCTTCCCTTGCAAGCCCGGTTCCTTTGGGTCTCGTCTGCGTTATAGAAACGCTTCCCCTCCTAAGCTTAGTCAACTCAGAAACCTCAAAAGGTTTCTCGACATTCTGCTCCTTTCTTCTATTGTTCTGTGCGCAAAGGCACTGTTCCTCCTGAGCTTCGAGACTTAGAATAAGTCCACCCTCGCACACTCCTTTTGCTGCTGAGATTTCCTCAATCTCAGGTCCAAAGTTTTTCTTGAAAAGAAATGCTTCACACCCTCTTGGCGCTCCTTTTCTCAATGCATACCTTGCAAAGCCTACAAAGTGTTTAATAACTCTGGTTGTCTTCGAACTCGACAAAGAGTTCTCCTCGTGCACACTTGCACCGACTCAATGCTCGCCTGATAGAGATTCTACATAATATCCAGAGATTCTATCTCTTCTCTCTGTGCCTTCCCCTGCACAACCCGTCCTCCAAGGTGTTCAACAACTTTGAGGCTCCTCCTTGAGTCTGTGAATCTTTCTGTTGTGCACTCCTTGCACGTTCTTTCTGACTCCACAGAGCTCAGATGCGCACTCCTTGCGCTGGCTACAGAACTTACAATGTTCTGTTGTGCATTCCTTGCACGGCCTAAAGAACCCAGATAGAAACCGACAAACTCACAAACATATAGTAAAATCTATCTATAACCTGTATCTACAGCATAAAAGTGACATTCAAATGCATAAACATACATAGACAATTCATGGGCAGGAAAAACTGCTCTTTGTAATAATCTCCAAATGTCTATACAAAATGTGTTTTTACAAAAACTGGACTGCTACAGAGTCTCAGTTCTCTCCCTCGAGATCTCTCTACCTGAGAATTCTCCTATTCTCCCTCTTCACTCTAATTTCTCTTTTTTTTACAAAATGAGGGCTCTCATGAGCTTATCCTCAACCACCGTCTCTGAGCTATCACTATCACAGAGAGGCTCCTACGACTACATTACATAAATGGATGCCCAGTCCGGACTACGTCCTGGGATTGTTGCAGGAAACCATTAAAGGAAACCTCAACCACTACCTATACAAAGGCGTCATCTGGCATTAAAAGCCTTACAACATTTATTGAAATTTTGAATTTCAAAATTGAGAGGGTTGCGCCTCTCCCTTTCTCCATTAAATTCATGCGGGATGTGTTGGTTGGCTTGCACACTGCTGACATGGAGCAATGATCATGCATCATACTCCTCAGCTGGAAAAATCATGGTCTCCTGATCATGAGCTCCTCTTCTCCAGTGTTGAAATCCACCTGGATCCCAAACTTTCCCTTGGAGCTGTCCATCTGCTCCTCTGCTTCGCTGTTGTTGTTGTTGCTGCCCTGCGGCTCTTGTAGGCTCCCTTCTTCTCAGCTTCTCATTGCTGGCAGTCTCTGCTGCTGAAATCGACATTAGCCTTATGATTTATTCAATTACCTCATCTAACTTCTCTATTGGTTGGCTCTCCTTATGCAGTCTCCTCAGCTACACTTCTTCCCTGCAAATGGGTTGATCAACTAGATCTCCCATGCCATCTTTTTCCTCTGTGGCCTCAACTTGCCATCCTGCTGCAAAATTTGTCTCTGCAGTCTTATTTTCTTGACTGACCTGCTGTTTAGTCACCTTCTTTGACAGATTAGCTTCTACCATTTCTCCTCCTGACATACTTCCATCTTCTTCCAGCTTAGCTTGTCGGATGTGCAAACTTTGCACCATCACCCTCTTCTCTAGGGCTTCCAATTCTTCATACAGATCAACAAAATCCATGTTGTCTGCTTCCTCTTCTGTTGTAGACTCCAGTTCTGCAGTCATTTATGTTTCATCTTCCTGGCTGAAAATTTTGAGCAACTCAGCTGAATGCTCTTCTTCTTCTCCTTGGGAAAACATCAGTGTCTGCTCCACTTCTTCCTCTTCTTTGACAGTCTCTGTTGGATTTCCTCCTTCTGTTGTTGCATCTGCAACACATGCTCTTGCCTCAATTGGGCTATCTGGTAGGAATACTCGAATTCCCCCAATCATCAGAATACTCTTCTGATCCTCCTTCTGGATGGTGCAAGTTTTTAACTTGTCATCATTTTCATTCACATGGTCTGCAAAACCACATGAATCTTCACTTATCAACACTCCTTGCTGACCTAAACTCACTCCTGAGTCCCTGAGACTTTCAGACAGTCTCAAATGCTCTCCCTTGCACACCTGGAAATATGGGATTTCCTCTCTGCCCTCCTGGCAGTTCACGAGATCTTCCAGTGATCTCTCCTCCTCCTCATCACTGAGATTTCTCCCAACTTCTGGTTCACACACATGAACCACTTCCTCTATGTCTTTGAGGCTTTCAGTGTACCTCAGCCATCCTTTCAACAGTCTTCGTTGTCTTCTGGCCAACAATTCTTTGACTGGCCATTTCACCTTTGTTTTCATGGGCCATTCATACACCCATTGTTTTCTTGCACTCTGTTGCATTAGAAATGAAAGCTCCTCCATCCTCACCCTCACCTCAACGAGTTCTTTATCCATTTCATCTTTTCTATGCTAGTGGTGGTTCTTCTTTCCACTATGTCCATGGCCTTCATTAGCCATCTTCCTGTTCCTGTTTTCCCTCATGGAAAACTTGTTGCTGTCACTCTGCAACCGTGAGTGCTTACATCCTTTCCTACAGTCCTCCTGACTATCTATTTGACTGCTGCATCCCACAACAACCTTCACCTTTTACCTGTCTCCTACATGCTCTTCTTCACCTCGCTTCCTCTTTTGCCTGAAATATATGGGCAAAATCCTTCTCTGATACCACTTGGTGCAGACCCCCTACCTCAGCAAGGTCCACTGACCTCCCGGTCTCTGGATCTCTCTTTTCCCTAAGCCAAAATGGCTCTTCTGGCTCCTGCTGGAACCCTTTGAATGAATCCACAAGTCCCTTTGTCCTCTGACACAGGCCTTGAGAAAAACTGCGCGCTCACCCCCTTTTCGACGCTCTTCTCTGTTTTGAACCAACACACACCTCGGTGTTGATTCCTTTCCAACTAGCCCCTTCTTATCTGGTGACCTCAGGCTATGAACCAAGGCTTAAACAACACTCCTTTTGCGTTTTGGGGTTTCGGGACTCTTGCATGCGAGCTCTCCCATGCTCCTTGTCCTTCAAATTGCCGAACCCCGAAATAGAGCCTAGCTCCCACTAGCTCCTACCTTCACTCCTGACTCATATGACCTCCGCCCCGTGACCAACAGCTAACATCCAACTGACTCCCCAGGTTTTCGCGTTTCGGCTATGTGGAGGGGTTAAATCCTTGTCCCTCCAACTCCCAGTTTCCGAAAGTCCAAAATCGTATCTACTACAAGATTGACAGCTCTGAACCTTCCTTGATCTAACAATCCTAGTTCTTTCGGGGATTCGTGATTCGGGGAATCGCGATGCAAGGTCCCGCTCCTTTGTCTTTCGAATCCCCGGTTGTCGAAATGCCAAAATTTCTTGGCGTTCGTTCTTTCGGGGTTTCACGATTCAAGGAATCGCGATGCAAGGGTCCTTCTCCTTTGTATTTCGAATCCTCGGTTGCTGAAATGCCAAAATGTCTTGGTGTTCATTCTTTCAGGGTTTCACGATTCGAGGTTTTGTGATATTGTGAGTTGGGACTCCTTATCTCACGACTCCTTCACACTTGAACTCCCCGTTGCCGAAATGATAAAAAGGGCTTAACGGCTCTAGCTCCTCCCTTATCCTCCGTTCATGTGATCACCACTCTGTGACCACGTGCTACCGGCTTTCGTGATTCGGGGAATCACGATGCAAGCGTTCCTCCTTTCCCTTTCGAATCCCTAGTCCACGAAATGCTGAAATCTCTCTGCTGAGAGATCAATGGCCCAGGTCCTTATGGAACTGATGGCCACGATCTAACTGGATCGACGGCTCGAAATCTTTCGATCCTTTTCCCAAAACCTTGACCGCTTACCACATGTCCTCCTGTGGATGGTCACAATTCTTTCGGGATTTTGTTGAGTCCTCTCCTTTGCTTCTACGAGGGTTAAACCTCGTTCTCCTTTTTTCGAATCCGATGGCTATCGGTCCTTTACGTGAGATCTGACGGTCACGATCTGATCTTCTGTGCACCTCCTAGGGACTAAATCCCGTGCATGTATCCTTGATCCAACGACTCTCGGGCCACTGCGCTCCAGATCCAACGGCTGGCGCAATTTCACGATTTCTACGATTGCAGGTATGGGGTGTAGCCTCCTCTACTCCTCCAACCCCCGATTCCTAAATGTGTGGATACCCAAGGGTTTAAACCCCCTACTCCTTCACCTGATCCAACAGTTGTCGGGTATTGGCGTTAGATCTGATGGTTCAGATCTATCCTCCTTGCGCTCTCTCGTCCTATGTTCCTGGACGTAGATTCAACGGTCCAGATCTTTTCTCCCAGTGTCGATCCAATGACAATTGTGCTCCTACTTCCGAGCTTGGGCCTCTTCCCTTCCCTTGGAAGAAATTCCACACTCGAAGGTCTAGGCCTTCGATGCTTCCCTTGCGAGCCCGGTTCCTTTGGGTCTCGTTTGCCTTATAGAAACGCTTCCCCTCCTGATATTAGTCAACTCAGAAACCTCGAAAGGTTTCTTGACCTTCTGCTCCTTTCTTCTGTTTCTCTGTGCGCAAAGGCATTGTTATTCTTGAGCTTCGGGACTTAGAATAAGTCCACCCTCGCACACTCCTTGTGCTCCTAATATTTCCTCAATCTCAGGTCCAAAGTATTTCTTGAAAATAAATGCTTCATGCCCTCTTGGCGCTCCTTTGCTCAATGCACACCTTGCAGAGCCTACAGAGTGTTCAGTAACTCTGGTTGTCTTTGAACTCGACAAAGATTTCTCCTCGTGCACACTTACACCGGCTCAATGCTCACATGGAAGAGCTTCTACAGAATCTCCAGAGATTCTGTCTCTTCTCTCTGTGCCTTCCCCTGCACAGCCCATCCTCCAAGGTGTTCAACAACCTTGAGGCTCCTCCTTGAGTCTGTGAATCTTTCTGGTGTGCACTCCTTGCACGTTCTTTCTAACTCCGCAGAGCTCATATGCACACTCCTTGCGTTGGCTACATAACTTCCAATGTTTTGTTGTGCACTCCTTGCACGTATTAAAGAACCTAGATAGAAACCAACAAACTCACAAACATATAATAAAATCTATCTATAACCTGTATCTACAACATACAAGTGACATTCAAATGCATAAACATACACAGACAATTCATGGGCAGGAAAAAATTCTCTTTGTATTAATCTCCAAATGTCTATACAAAATGTGTTTTTACAAAAACTGGACTGCTATAGAGTCTCAGTTCTCTCCCTCGAGATCTCTCTACCTGAGAATTCTCCTATTCTCCTTCTTCACTCTAATTTCTCTTTTTTTTTACAAAATGAGGGCTCTCATGATCTTATCCTCAACCACCGTCTCTGAGCTATCTTTATCACAGAGCAGCTCCTATGACTACATTACATAAATGGATGCCTAGTCCTGACTATGTCCTGGGCTTGCTATAGGCAACCATTAAAGGAAACCTCAACCACTACCTGTACAAAGGCGTCGTCTGGCATTAAAATCCTTACAACATTTATTGAAATTTCGAATTTCAAAATTCAGAGGGTTGCGCCTCTCCTTTTCTCCATTAAATGCGTGTGGGATGTGTTGGCTGGCTGACACGCTGTTGACATGGAGCAATGCTCCTGCATCATGTTTCTATTAAAGTAAGCTCATAATGATTACCATGGTGTTACTCTTTCACACTTTTATTATCTAGCACACGCTAATTAATCTAGTAGTCAAGCATGCAAGCAAACCTTCTCACAAAGAAGCGCTATTTGGTGATGGAATCCAACATCGCAGGATCGATGTGCGAAGGGACTGTGTTTCAATGGGTGAGAAAGTTACGTTGACAACTTTCTTAACAAACTAACTCTCTAGTGCAAGTTACATCACTGAGTAGTGAGAAACCCTCCAAGGAGTCCATGTGAGTCTAGCCAACGCCGATCCTAGGTACAACACCATATTCCCTGTGTTGTCACTTTAGGTAGGAAGTCTAAAATTTTATGGCCTCTATGGTACCAACTACTATACCAAATCAAAGGGGGGACAATCGACAGTCGACACCAAGACCAATAAAGCAGGGTTGGTTACTCTGTTGGCCCCAATGTGACCTCATTCTTGACCTTTGTGTTAGAAGGGATTCCCAAAGTTAGTGATATAGCAACTGGATTTCACTCACTAACTCAAAGATTTATGTTTGTTTAGCATCTTTGGAAAGTTATTCATATTCCAAAGCTCTACACCTAAGCTAAGATGGGTTTGAAGAGCCCTATAAAAGTTGCTATATAAATTTTGATTATCGCTTGATTTTAGGTTGTTGTTACTCAAAGGAGTGGTCGTGAAACTAATGGCGTTTTGACTCGACTCTTTAAACCATGCAAGAGGAAACTGAAATGCAAGAATTTCAACTTCGATGCAAACTAGCTATGGGAAAGAGCAAGAGGTTTTAAGGAAAAAAATAATTTATTGATAGATTACTATGTGTGCACTGCTAATGACAAAACGTATGAGTTAATTATCCAGATAAATGGAAGCGAAATGACCCAAATTTTAAAAATACCATGCAAATGTCTCATTTCACTAATTAGTACACCTATACAACATTGAAAAGAACAATGTAATAAAGAAAAAATGATACAAATCCTTGTTTCATAAGAGGAATGTCACATAAAGATTTCAAATTTTTATGTTCTCTTGAAATTCTTAACCTTTCCAAGATATAAGAGGTGTAAACATGGTGACCTTAGTACCCAAGGAATCTACCCTATTAAACCCATATATGCTCCCTACTTGTAGACTATCAATTGCTCATCCCATCTCAAGCCTTGGAAATTATGACTCTCATCCAAAACATATATTCACTAATTTAAGACCCGATATAAATTGTTAAACATCCACTGTAAGCTCAATCTCAAGGAAGAATCACCATGCTACAAAATTTTCGAAACAAATATCAAGGTTTTTAGCAACAAATTTCAAGTTTTTTGACAATTTTTACATGTTAGCACCATGATTTTCGTGGCTAAGGTTAGAGGTTTGTCAACAATTTTGCAAAGTCATACATGTTAGCACCCATATTGTTTTTATACCTGGAATCATCTAACATATCCAAGGGTCAGTTTCAAACGGAAGGTTTTCATTTATTATTTCCATTTCCATTTGCAACTGCGCGCTGCGCAGAGCGCTTTACCGCGCACTGGATTTCATCGCGCATAGGATGTTATCGCGTAGTGGTTTTCGTCGTGCAGTGGGATGCTATCGCACGTAGGATGATTTTGCGCAGTGGTTTTCATCGCACAGTGGGATTCTATCATGCATAGGATGCTTTCGTGTAGTGGATTTTGTTGCGCAGTGGGATGCTATTGCACATAGGATGCTCTCGTGCAGAGGATTTTCCTATGCACATGATACAGGTCGCATTGCGCAAATTACTGGTTTAGTGGTAAACTTCAAGATCAATTTATGACCAACTGGAGAGGAATTTTGAAAATCCCTGAGAGGTTTCTTTCGAGGAAAAGCCAAATAATAAAAAAATGCTCTCATATTTTCAAAATGTGTCACGGATTGGGAGATTCGAATGAATCTTTGAGCCCTATTTTTCAGCTTTCATGATTTCCTGTTTGATACATGTTTTTGTGGCACGTATTCCGGCCAGCTGGAGATGAATTTAAATAAACCGAGAGAGGTTTTTATTTATAACAAGATTAACTACAAAAACCTCTCTCAGTTTCTAAAAATAGGTTTTTATCAGTGAGATACGATGTCATATTTAACACCTATTTTCCCAATTTGCTGCACATTTCGTTGCGTTTTTGCTGTAGGTCACCATTGCATAGAAGACTTGTTGTGCATGGATGATAGAGCGTCCAACAGTGAAAATGATGACTTATCACAACCATAGGGTTGAATTTTTATCATGATCAATGACTGTAAAGAATATTTCGGTCACGATTATGATTTGGCAAAGTCGGGTTTTCTATTTTTAGTGAATCTATTGAAATTATTGTTCTCTTTCAAAGAAAACGGATCCATGATTCTAGGAGAGAGTAGATCGACCCTAACAACCAAGGGTGACATTATATTTCTATATATGGGGATCATTTTCATGTAAACTAGGTTGGTTGGGCAATTTAAGAAACAAATGCTATTGTAAGAAGTCTGAGTGTTTTTTGACTGAAACTTAATGCAAAGGTCCTGTGTTTTGATGTAAAGATTCTAGTTGCGATAGTTGGATGTATTGTGTTTCTTTATCTGCGTATGTTTTTTCTTGTTATCTTTAATTCCATATCTCATATCGTCTATTTTGGAATGAATTTTCGAACCTGCGGATTCGTTGTACTGCACCCCTTGTTCGCGCCACTTAGACAAAGTGTTTTCCTCTTGAGCTAACTCTGAATTCGTCCACAGTGGTGCTCTTGAGTTTTCTCTCTCTATTTTTCTCCCGCCACACTTTATGATTAACACTGAAGGTTGTCGCTCACCTAGCCTTTTCTTCTTGAATCCAGTCACTGAGTCATTTGTTCCATCTCTTCCTTAGACCTACCCCATAGACTAAGTTTTACTTACCTACGCCAATATAACGAGAAGCATTTCATCACCAGTTTTTAAATCTAGCCATCATTCGTAAATCTGTATCCCGCGCGAAGACCGCGCCATTTCTGAGAGAGCCCTCTCCAGATCTAAAAGGCTAGTTTCGGGTCTCAAAGTTGGTTGAAAATTTTACCTTTGTCATCTGTTCATCAACCAAATAGATTTACAGAGTGCTAACATTCAGACGTCGTTGTCGGAGATGAAATTGAAAATTTTCCCTGGGAAGAACGACATTGTTTTAGCTCTAAGGTCCAAGAGCAACAGACACTTAGGCACATATTGACTGTATTTCTTCTCTAGCGACTCCACACATCAAAAAATCAGTTTGAAGGTGATTCCACTAGCAGAAGAATCCAGAGCTAAAGTTATCATGGCGACTCTGATCAAGCTTCAAATGCAATTCAAAGACTCCAATGGAGAATGAGACATGTTGATAGAGATATGGAAGAGAAGTGTGGAAAAATAAGGTACTCGAGCTTAAGTTTAGTTCAAGAAGTACTTTTTTGTTTTATCAATATCTTCTTGTCCTTTCCTGATTTTTTCAAAAGAATATTTCTTCACTTACTGCATTCAAATTAATCCCAGAGATCTACCCTTGCATATCCTTCATTGCAAACTATAGGTATACCTCCTTCTGGTATAGTTGATATTCACCAAGCTCCTTCCTCTGAACCATATGATGTTCATGATCATTCTTGTGAGCTTAATGAAACCAAAGATGAGCTTGTACCTTCTGTTCTTAATCTTGTACCCTCCAAGATTCAAGAAAGAGACAGTCCTCTTAAATTTCCTTCCATCCTTCATGAATTTCCTCTGAAACATTATAAGTATCTTCCTAGGTTCGATGGAGAGCTCGATGGACAATCAACTGAAAAACATATTCAAATCTTTGAGCATTTTATAGATCTTTTTGAGGTTGAACATGATGATGTGTCTATGAGGACCTTTTCTCAGTCCTTATAAGGAGATGCCAAATCATGGTTCAGAGATTTGTAGCCTCAGTCGATTAGCTCGTGGGATGAATTGAGGGAATATTTCCGTAGATTTTTGGGTGAGATAAAGTCATGGAATCTACTCCTTTCAGAGTTTTATGCCATGAGAAGAATGAAAGATGAAACCATCTCAAATTTCAATAGGAGGTTTGCGAATCTTTATTATAAATTTACTAAAGAAGTCCAACCTCTTGAAGTTGTTTCCATGATCCATTATGTAATAACCTTTCAATCAGAATTATCTTTTCTTCTGATGGAGAGGAAGTCTACGTCTTTGCAACAGATATTCAATAATGCTCAAGAAGTGGAAGACAATATTCAAGCATGTCAAAGTTTGCAAAATTAGAATTTAAAGAGTGTTGCTAATACAAAGAACGATGGTGTAGCATAAGAACATGAGATTCTACATAAACAAGAAGCTGATTTACATCTCGATCTTTGTCATCATGAGCAAGCAACTGATTGTTTTATGTATTCATTTGTAGACAGTCAAGAAAATAAATTTGCAAATCAACTTGTTGAAGAGCAGGTTGATGTCCCAACCTTTTTCTTCTTAGATGACATTGCATATGTTGTTGATTTGTCTATATATGATGAATATGATGATTGTTATGATGTTGACTTCCTAGAACAACCAGCTGCACGTTCTCTATAAAAAAATGTTCCTTTTCAACAGTGTAATGAGAACAATCAACCTACATATCATAGTTACAAAGAAGAATATGAAGAAAGTACTAAATCATCTGAAGTAAATTCTTTACCTTTATTCTTTGCTTCATTTAAATTGTTGAAAGAAAATTTAAATATCATCACTGAGGCAGAGGAATGTGTGCTGATGCAAAATCACACAGATTCATGGGAAACAATTGACAAGAAATTGCAACAATATTTTCATGTGGTTAATGACCCTGTTTCTTTTTATATGCAAGGTTTTATCAGTTCAAAATTATATCCATTGGTCGAGGATGAATCTGAAAATGAGTGTGTTCATAAATCCAAAGAAATTGAAAAATGTGCATATGACAACAGTGAAGAAAATGAAGGAGGTTTTGAATCAAGTGAAAGAACATTGCCATTGTGTTTTGCTTCTTTCGAATTGCTGAAGAAAAATGTTTATAATGTTTCAAATCAGAAATCCTTCAGGCATGATGTTGAATATGGAGGAAGCAGTGGACTTGCAAATGAAAATTGTCTTCCATTATGTTTTTCTTCCTTTGAATTGGTGAAAGTAAATCATGAGATAACAAAGGAAGTAGAGAAGTTTGACTGCATTCATAGTGACACAGTTTTACATGAGAAAATTGTTATCAGTGAGGAAGACCAATAACCTTCTCATGCATTTGATGACCGTGTTGCTGATTACATGGAAGGTTATTTCAGTTCAGATATGCAGCCTGTGCTCAACTACCAGCTTGGAAATAAAGATGATGGTAAATCAACGTCAATGGTAGATGTGGATTGCTTTCCACCAAGGGCTTCGTTTCAACCAACACTGTCTTCTGATTCAGAAGATTGTTATTTCCAGCAGTCTCAACAGATTTTTCAACCTCTTGGTGGCAGTCAACAGGTTGAATCACATAAAAATGAGAATGCAGTGGAAGGGATGAAACATGGTTGTTGTTTTTGTGCATGTTTTAGAGGATCCATTTGCAGTTTTGGTGGAGGCGACAAACAATCCCAATGTTTTTAATTTTTTGAGATTTGAATTTATAGATAAATTTTTGAATGACTTATTAGTAAACAGGCTTTGGAGCAAGCATGTGCAAAGAAAGAAAAAAGTGGATAAAGTGTTTGCATGGTTGCATTGGCATTTTTATTTCACTTGATTGGCATCCTTTTCAGTAGTTAGGGTAGGTAGGAGTGTGAATAATCTCGGTACTATGAGCATTTCTTTTGGCAATCTGTAGTTTTCATTTTTAGCTTAGTTTCAGATTTTAGTTTGGAGCATATACAGTTTTGGGTTTTCAGTGGATGAAGGTTACAAGTTACAGTTGGAAAGTTGAGTTTGGGAGAAGCCCAATGGATTGGCACTTGGTCTACTGTTCTTTGCTACCTTACAGGGAGGATAACATCCTTGTTGGAGCCATCTGTTAGAACCATGATTTTCATGGCTAAGGTTAGAGGTTTGCCAACAATTTTGCAAAGTCATACATGTTAGCACCCATATTGTTTTTGTGCCTAGCATCATCTAACATCTCCAAGGGTCAGTTTTAAAAGGAAGGTTTTCATTTATTATTTCCGTTTCCATTTGAAACTGCGAGCTGCAAAATTTGATATGCTCTGCGCAGAGCGCTTTACCGCGCAAAGTATTCTGTCATGCACTAGATTTCATCGCGCATAGGATGTTATCTCTCAGTGGTTTTCGTCACACAGTGGGATGCTATCGCGCATTGGATGCTTTTGCGCAGTGGTTTTCGTCGCACAGTGGGATTCTGTCGTGCATAGGAATCTTTCGCGTAGTGGATTTTGTCGTGCAGTAGGATGCTGTCATGCATAGGATGCTCTCACGCAGAGGATTTTCCTACGCACATGCTACAAGTCGTGCTACGCAAATTATTGGTTTAGTGGTTAATTTCAAGATCACTTTCTGACCAACTGGAGAGGAATTTT
This sequence comes from Picea engelmannii, assembly GCA_009831015.1. Lineage (NCBI taxonomy): Eukaryota > Viridiplantae > Streptophyta > Pinopsida > Pinales > Pinaceae > Picea > Picea engelmannii. Next base: position 115,334 of record ML784240.1, on the reverse strand, counting down.
GAAATTCTGTCAAGGACAAGCCAAATAATAAAAACCTCTCTCAGATTTTCAAAATGTGTCACGGATTGGGATATTCGAACGAATATTTGAGCCCTATTTTTCAGCTTTCATGATTTCCTGTTTGAAACATGTTTTTTCCACACGTATTCCAGCCAGCTGGAGATGAATTTAAAGAAACCGAGAGATGTTTTTATTTATAACGAGCTTAAATACAAAAACCTCTCTCAGTTTCTAAAAGTAGTTTTTTATTAGTGAGATACGATGTCATCTTTAATGCCTATTTTCCCAATTTGTTGCACATTCCGCTACATTTTTTATGTAGGTTACTGTTGCGTAGCAGACTTGTTGTGAAGGTATGACAGAGTGTCCAACAATGCAAATGATGACTTATTACAACCATATGGTCGAATGTTGATAATGATAAATGACTGTAAAGAATATTTCGGTTACGATTATGATTTTGAAAAGTCGGGTTTTCTATTTTTAGTGAATTTGTTGAAATTGTTGTTCTCTTTCAAAGAAAATGGATCCATGATTCTAGGAGAGAGTAGCTCGACCCTAACAACCAATGGTGACATTAGATTTCTATATATGGGGATAATTTTCATGTAAACCAGGTTGGTTGGAAATTTTAAGAAACAAATGCTATTGTAAGAAGTCTGAGTGTTGTTTGATTGAAACTTAATGCAAAGGTCATGTGTTTTGATGTAAAGATTCTAGTTGTGATAGTTGGATGTATTGTGTTTCTTTCTCTGCGTATGTTTTTTCTTGTTATCTTTAATTCCATATCTCATATCGTCTATTTTGGAATGAATTTTCGAACCTGTAGATTCGTTGTATTGCGCCCCTTGTTCGCGCCACTTAGACAAAGCATTTTCCTCTCAAGCCAACTCTGAATTCGTCCACAATGATTCTCTTGAGTTTTCTCTCTCTGTTTTTCTCCCGCCACACTTTACGATTAACACTGAAGGTTGTCGCTCACCTAGCCTTTTCTTCTCGAATCCATTCACTGAGTCATTTGTTTTGTCTCTTTCTTAGACCGACCCCATAGCCTGAGTTTTACTTACCTACGCCAATATAACCAAAAGCATTTCATCACTGGTTTTTAAATCTAGCCATATCCCGCGTGAAGACCGCGCCATTTCTGAGAGAGCCCTCTCCAGATCCTAAAGGCTAGTTTCGGGTCTCAAAGTTGGTTGAAAAATTTACCTTCGTCGTCTTTTCATCAGCCAAATAGATTTACAGAGTGCTAACACAACATATATTAGGAGTGAATATCCACCATTTAAGTCGTTCATCTCAATATCAAATACCCAGGATCAATTCTTGAAGGACTAACTCTCTTCAACAAATACCTACGAGTAGATCTCTTCTCCCTCTCTTCCATTCACCTAGCAAAGGATCAACTAGGGTTCATCTACCTACTCTGGAATCATAAGTATAGTTTTCTTTTGTGCCTCATGTCCATTTACCCACATTCACTTGCTTGAATCCATGCCAAATCCTTTATGGACCCCTTGCTTGGAGACATCAACTAAAACTAATCGAAGCTATTCAAACCATTGAAAGCATTGAAGGAATTCCTACTTAGTTTTGAGTTAGAAAACCTCAGAGCTAGAAAACCTTCCAAGAATTATATTTGAGTTAATTCCTATTGAGTTTTTAGTCATGCATTATTACCATGAAATGAAGGGAGGTATAGGAAAATTCAACAACTCACCATTCTCTTCTCCCTGCGTTGGCCTCAAGCTCTCTCTCCCAGTTCCCTCCACAAGTTATGTCTCCTTCCTAACCCTGCCCTCTCTCTCTCTCTCTCTCGGCCGGTGACGTCCGCGATCTCTCTCTCCTTCATAACCCTGCTCGTGATCAACTCTCTCGCATAGTGGCCTTCCTAATTCTCTGTCTCTAGCTTCCTTCTCTGGCGTGTCCTGTGTGCCCTAGTCTCCTTGACTGCTCTAGATTCTGATCGATGATCTGCTGGCTTCTGATCGATGCTCTGTTATGTCTCATGAATGGGTGCGTGCGAATGAAATATTGGAATTTTGTTTTAGTAATCTTTTGTTGTAGTTTTTTTGTTTTGTATATATATATATATATATATATATTCAGGTATTTTCTCTCTGTGGAAATTTGTGTCTCACATTATAGGTGAATTCTATGTAAGCCATGAATTGGGCATTAGTTTCTTTTGTACACATGCTTAAAAATGCATGAGGTAAAACCGATTGGTGCTCCTTAGCCGGATGTCGGATAAGGAGCAATTTTGTCTTCGACTTAACTTTTTCAAGACGACCTGGGTAAGGCTGGGCACCCAAACACAACACAAGGAGAGTTGGAAAAATGAGCGCTCACATGAGGATTCGTAACGAAAATGAGGCAGGGTGCCCAAATGCAATGCAAGGCGAGTTGTCTAGAGGGTCACCCACATGAGGAATCGTAATGAAAACGAGGTAGGGCGTCCAAACGCAATGCAAGGAAAGTTGGAAAGAGGGGTGACCACATGAGGAATCATAATGAAAACAAGGTAGGGCGCCCAAAGGCAAGGTAGGGCGCCCAAAGGCAAGGCAAGGCGAGTTGTCAAGAGAGGCACCCACAAGAGGAATCGTAACAAAAACGAGGGAGAGCGCCCAAACACAATGCAAGGCGAGTTGGAAAGAGGTGTGCCCACCCACATGAAAGGCAAGAAAACGGGCACACAAGGGATCACTAGGCAAGAAGACGAGCCAAATTCCAGATAAGGAGAAATTTTGGCTTTGATTTAACTTTTTCAAGATGACCTAGGTAAGGCTGGGTGCCCAAATGCAACACAAGGCGAGTTGGAAAGAGGGGCTCCCACATTGTCAGTGTTTCATGGAAACCTGCATGAGAGACCTAACTAAAGCATACACGAACAAAGATTACAAAGAAAAGGAAGAGAGATACAATATGAATAATGAGAATCAATGTATATTATGATCTATTCAATGAGTGAGTGATATTCACTCATATAGGCAATGACATCCTATATTAGGAATGCACGCATAATAGTGATGGTCTAAAATTAGAAAGTCTAAAAAAGAACTAGTCAGTTAACTCCCACTAAACTAGTGTGTCGAAAATATAAATTTCTCCAACACCCCCTCTGAACATCACTATGGAGTAAAAAATGAGTCTCGACTACTAGGCCATATTAGGTACTCATGTACAATGAAACTAATGAACACTGAATAAAAATGAGGAAAGAGGAAAAACCACGTGGGAACAAAATCCCCCCTCAAAAGAAAATGCATCAAAAGAAGAAAAGGCAGATGCTAGGCAACTGTGTTCTTCACTGCAAGATGATCCCACAAAGTCTGAAACTTCTGCTCACTGAAAGTCTTCATGAAGATGTAGAAATATTTATTGATTTGATGAAGTCCTTTGGAAACCTGTCTAGCCTTGTACCTCTTGATCCTGTGGACCCATCTACACCTGGAAATATTCCTTTTTGGTGGAAGAGGAACCAGATGCCAAGTCTGATTCTTTAGGAGTGAGTCATACTCCTTTTGCATGGCTTCTTTTCATAATGGATTTCCCACAGCCTCACTATAGAGCTGCGGATCAAAATATTGAACCATATAGAAATGCATGGGCATCATAGGTTCTGAAGCTAAAAGTACATGAGAAGGCTCCTCATGCTGAGATTGAGTCCTCCTCGAATCCAATGGATTCCCTGCAAGGATACCTGCTACATGAAGTGTGAATTGTGCCTTCTTGGGCATCTGTTGAAGCTTCAACGTTGGCTTCTTATTTGGATGTACTACCTTCTTATTTCCATGTACATAATCTGAGTGTATGGAATCATCTATGATGTCTGAAACTGATGGAAGCACAAGAGTATATGCATGTTGCACTGGAGGTGCATGCAAAGTACTCTCCTTATCTGTAAGTAGAAAATATGAGTCATCATCAGAAAAATTAGTGAATTTATACAACCATGATTTGTGATTTACCTCACCAACTGCAATAATGGAACTATCATGCATGTCAAGAACAATAATCGAATTTGATGTAAATTCAACCCTTTTACTTGTTTGAGTGATTTGATAAAATGAGATCAGATTTATAGAAATCTTTGGAACATGTAAGACATTCTCAAAACTTCCATTAGGGAGCTCCACTGTTCCCTCTCCTGCAACTACTATTGGAGTGTCATCCCCCATGAGAATAGGAGGTCTGGAGCATGAATTCAAAGAAGTAAAAACTTCCTCTTTATTTTCCATATGATGTGATGCACCTAAATCTGTAATCCATGAATCAGATAAGTAATTAATTGCAACCAAAGCATGATGATTACCTTTCTTAGGCACATGGTCTTCTTCCTTGTTCTTCTTGGCTCCTTCAGGAATGAAGTCTCCAAGGTTATTCTTCTGAAGTACCTGTGTCATAAGATCGATTTGCTTCTTCATGCATGTGGATTCTTCATGATTTGGTTTATTGCAATATGTGCACTGCTTTCCCTTCTTCTTCTTCTTGGAATCTGAAGAGTCTTTGGAACTTGAAGAATCGTTAAAGGGTTTGGAATATCCCTCCTTCTCGTTATGTTTGGATGATCATTTTCCATCATGCATGGTGAATGAATGTGATTTGGGATCCTTGATGAGGCCCATCTGTATGAGTTTTGTCTGCTCTTGTGTGAGAGACTTAGTGAACTGAGCCATCATAGGAATTTTCCAATTTGTTCCAAAAAGTCATCTGCCAGAATGGAAATTGGAGACATATACAATGTATTCTGGTCCTAGCTTGGCCAAGATTGTTAGAATAAGTTGTTTCTCTTGTGTAGTCTTGTAAATACCACATTCAACCAAGCTCAATATCAAATATTTAAATTTAGTAAATAAATCATGTATATTATCAAAAAATTTAGGGTCTAAGGTATTCAACACTACCTCAAGCATATGACCTCGCATCTCATCCTGCTTTCCAAAGAGTCCGTCCAAGGTGGTCCAGATCTCATTTGGAGTCTTGCATGCAACAACTTGAAACCATAAATCAATGGATATTATCTCAAGAAGTAGTCTCGTGGCCTCATCCTTGCGGTTCACCTATCTGGTCTTCTCAAGCACTAATGTAGGTTCTGTTTTTGTTGCCATCGTCAAATTACACAGTCCTTTTCTTTTGAGTTGGAATGAGCCCTTCGAATTCCATTCAAAATAGTTGTATGGTGTGAGTATTATCACTAGGATTTATTGAATAATTTTCATCGTCTCCATCCCTGCTATTGATTCTAAAAAGATCCTGAAAACCCAAATTGTGGATTCTGAGATATGACAGACAGTTCTATGGCATCTATAGATATGATAAACAAAAACTATATATCCTAAAATATGATGTGGGTTTTGGATATTTTTGGTGGGCATGAACATCCTTTTGTTATACGTCTCTGGTCAAAATTTCAGCCCGACCCAGATCGCGGATTTCGAGATATGGGCATTTTATTGTAGAAAACCAATTTTCTACAAGGAAAACTGAATCGTTGCACCCTAAAGAAGGATACAATGTGACTATGTTGAATCGTTTCACCGTAAAGAAGGATAAAGTGTGACGGTTGTGAAAAACTAAATTGTTGCACCTTGGTGAAGAGTACAAGGCAATGATGTGGTGCAAACCCCCATCCTTCTCTCCAAAGGGTTGCTCGACCTCCCAGTCTGGGATCATTCAAGTCATCGAACCGACTGGTTCGTCAGCCTCCTGATAGAACTAATTTAACTTGACACATTCCCCTTTTCCTTCTTGGTGCGGTTATGCAACACCCGCAGAACCTCTCCTTAGCGCTCTTTCGATCTCAACACCGAATCTACTAGATTTCTATGCTAGGCTCCCTCCTTGACGTGACCACGGACGATGATCGTGGGCTAGCTCCCTTCATGACCTCGTGCTTTGGGACTTTCACGAGATTCTTACTCCTCTTCTCCGATTCCTGAATCAGTGAATTCTTCGGGACTAGATCTACGGTCAACGTTCCTCTCACAATCAACAGCTATGATCATTTCGTGAGTTCAGACTTCACGAGTCCTCCTCTCGGGTATCCCCTCCTGGACTTTCCCGAACTACATAGAACTCTGCCACGTGTTCTCTGGATCCAATGGTCTAGAATGAAATCGCTCTTCACAACTTTGTGAAGATCTTTCTTTGCTCCCAACAAACCTTACGAAGATCCTTCTCCCAAACCTCTTGATCTTCCGCCACATGTCCTCTCCTCGATGATGGATGATTTCTCCGTCTTCGGGATTTCGGCAAGTCCTCGAGTTCTTTTCACCCTTAGCGCAAATTCCCCTTTCGATACTTAGGTTGTTCTTGAAACTCCTTCCGCACTCCTTGCAGGATTCTGCACAGACTTCTACGACTTTGCTCGACTTGAAAACCTTCCATGGTTCTCAGTTCCTTGTGTCCTTCAGTGGACTTCTCCTTGCCCTCTTGGCAGTTTCTCGCTCTGCTTCCTGAGATTGTAAGATGGACTTACAACACCTTAGGTGTACTCCTTGTTCTCGAATCAATTATTCAACGACTTCTTCCTTCTCCTTATGGAAAGGTTTAAGGCATCTATTTTCCTTTGTTAACACACTTCTTGCAAATCCTTCCTTCACCAAAATGTTTAGCAGTTATGGGGTTCTCCAACACCTCCAACTGTGTTTCTTATGTGCACTCTTGCACTAGCTTAATGCCCTCCTGACATAGTATTTCAGAGTGTTCAATAACTCTAAATTGTGCTTCCTCTCACACAGTCTATCTTTCCAAGGAACTTAACAGCCTTGAAATTTCTCCCCGAGTCTGTAAATTAATCTGGTGTTCCCTCCTCGCAGCTTCTCTTTTGAGTCCACTGAGTTCAAACACTCTTTCCTTGCATTGGCTCACAGAGTTTCCTCTCTCTGTCGCACACTCCTTGCACTTAGCCTATAGAACCAGACTTAACTCAACACACTCTCGGATAGGAAACTATATCTCTATCCATGCAGACAATTTCTAACATTCATCTACAATTCACAAACATGCAAATGACATTCATAACACAACATCCATTACACAGAAATGCAGAACAAGAAAAACTATCATTTTCTATTAATGGTGGAATGCCAAATTACAATGGTGGAGTCTGAGCTACAACTGAGTCTTGGATCCCTGTATCTCTCCCTATAATTCGACCTACAACAACATCTACTTTGCAACAATACCAATATTTATACAAGAGGGTCTCTATGAGCTTCCCTCACAAGATTAAACTAGTGGTGTGAAATCACCATTCAAAATGCCTATCGAAAGGGCAGTTTACAATAATGGAAATACTCTCCAAATCGGATGCAGATCCATTCTGACATCAACCACTTAATGGCGAACCTATCTCCATCTTGTGCGATGGCATATCTTTCTCTTCCAACTTGTCATCAATAAATGCCTGGATCTCAGCTTGGATTATTGAGCCAAAAATGAGAGGATAGTGCCTCCCCTTCCTTAAATGTACACCATGCGTGAAATTTGACTGGTGCGTGCTGAGGTGGAGCGATGTTCTTGCATCATACTCCACAACTACAAAAATCATGAGCTCCTGCCCATGAGCTTTCTAGTGTGGTTGAAATATTTATGGATCCCAAACTTTCTCTTGGAGTTGTCTCTCGGATCCTCTATTTCGCTGCTTCTGCTACATCATCCCTGCTACCCATGCAAGCTCCCTTCTATCCATATTCCTCATGTTGACCACTTCTATTGCTAACCTCGACATTATCTCCCTAATCTCTTCAACCACCTCGTCTAGCTACTCCATTGGCTAGCTCTTATGTTGCAAACTAGCTTGTTGCATTTCTCCCTTGCCTTGGGGTAGATCTCATTGACTCCCCAAGTTATCCTTCCCATCTCTCATGGTCTTAGATCGCCACGCTGCTGCAGTCTTCCCTCCTATAGACCTCTCATCACTAAGTTGTTTCTTAGCTTCCTCTCTTGACAGATCGACTCCAGTCAGTTCTGCGGCTGGCTCCCTTCCAGCTTCCATTAGCGGTTCCTCATGTTGATGTGTTTCTTCTGGCATGGCTATCTCCTGGCATCCATATTCTGGTTCTGGATTGTCCAACCAATCCTCCAGTGCCCTTAACTCCAATTCCCACTGAGTGAGTAAATCAACTGGGCATTCTCCTTCTGTTGGGACAGACATCAGTATATGTTCCTCTTCTTCCATGACAGTCTTAGCTTGTTGTCTTCCTATCGCATCTGCCACATCTTTTATAGCCTCTCCTCGGCCGCTTGGTGGGAATATATTGACTCCTCCAATGATCAGAATGATCCCTTGATCCTTCTCTTTGATGGTGGAAGTTTGAAACTTCTCATCATCTTCATTCACACAGCTTGCAGCTCCGCACGAATATCCATCTGAGCGAGGTCTTCCTTCTGCCTCCTCTTCATCTATTAATGAACTCTCAACTGAGCTCATGTCTTCTCCCTTACTCACCTGGCAATTTGGGATGTCTCCTCTGCCCACCTGGAATTTCACGAGATCCATTGATCCCTTCTCAGTGACCTCCTGGAAATCTATGATACTTTTTCCAGATCTCTCCCCCTCGTCACTGAGGTTTTCAGCATGCCTCATCCATCTCTTTAACCTCTATTGCTTCTCTTTGGTCAACAACTTTTGAACATGCCATCTGGTTGTTCTCTTCAAAGGCCATTCGTACCTCCAATGTACCTTTGACTCCTGCTACATTTAAAATGCAAGCTTCTCCATCTCTGCTCAGATTTCATTGAGCTCCTTGTCCATCTTTGCCTTTCTCTTCTACGAATAGACTTCCCCCTGATCGTGCCCATAGATTCCAACGACCATATTATTTCACCTGCATCCCACCTGGATGTTTACCATCTGTTGCGCACCTTACAACAGTTTCAATAGAGCATCATACTTTGTCCCCTTTGCCTACGATCTGTAGAAAAAACAAGCTCTGATACCACTCTGGTGTTATCAGACTATCTCCTTTGTCTCCTCCTTCACCTGCTATCTACGGGTGAAATCAAGCTCTGATACCACTCTGGTGCAGACCCCCCTCCTTCTCTCCAAAGGGTTGCTCGACCTCCTAGTCTAGGATCGTTCAAGTCATCGAACCAACTAGTTCGTCAGGCTCTTGATGGAATCGATTTAACTTGACACAGGCCCCTTTGCCTTCTTGGTGTGGTTATGTAGCACCCACAGACCCTCTCCTTAGCACTATTTTGATCTCAATGCCAAATCTAATAGCTTTCAATGCTAGGCTCCCTCCTTGATATGACCACGGACTATGACCATGGGCTAGATCCCTTTGTGATCCTGCGCTTTGGGACTTCTGTGAGCTACTTACTCCTCTTCTTCGATTCCCGAATCAGTGAATTCTTCGGGACCGGATCTACAGTCCACGTTCCTCTCACGATCAATGGCTATGATCAATTCGTGAGTTTGAACTTCACAATTCCTCCTCTCAGGTATCCCCTCCTAAACTTTCCTGAAACATGTAGAACTCTGCCACGTGTCCTCTGGATCCAACGGTCCAAAATGAAATTGCTCTTCGCGACTTTGTGAAGATCTTTGTTTGCTCCCAACAAATCTTACGAAGCTCCTTCTCCCAAACCTCTTGATATTATGCCACTTGTCCTCTCCTTGATGATGGATGATTTCTCCATCTTCGGGACTTCGACAAGTCCTTGACTTCTTTTCACCCTTAGCGCAAATTCCTCTTTCGAGACTTAGGCTTTTCTCGAAACTTCCTTCTGCGACTTTGCTCGGCTTGAAAACCTTCCAAGGTTCTCAGTTCCTTGTGTCCTTCAGTGGACTTCTCCTTGCCCTCCTAGAAGTTTCTCGCTCTGCTTCTCAAGCTTGTTAGATGGACTTACAACACCTTAGGCACACTCCTTATGCTCGAATCAGTTCTTTGACGACTTCTCCCTTCGCCTTATGGAAAGGTTTAAGGCATCTCTTTTCCTTTGTCGACGCACTTCTTGCAAAGCCTTCCTTCACCAGAATGTTCAACAATTTTGGGGTTCTCAAACACCTCCAACCGTGTTGCTTCTGTGCACTCTCGTACTAGCTCAATGCCCTCTTGGCAGAATATTTCAGAGTGTTCAATAACTCTGAAATGTGCTTCCTCTCACACAGTCTGTCTTTCCAAGGAACTTAACCTCATTGAAATTTCTCCCCGAGTTTGTAAATTAATCTAGTGTGCCCTCCTGGCAGCTTCTCTTCTGACTTCACTATGTTTAGACACACACTCCTTGTGTCAACTCACAGAGTTTCCTCTCTCTGTCGCGCACTCCTTGCACTTAGCCTAGAGAATCAGACTTAACTCAACACACTCTCAGATAGGAAACTGTATCTCTATCCCTGCAGATGATTTATAACATTTGATCTACAATTCACAAACATGAAAATGACATTCATAACACAACATCCATTACACAGAAACGTAGAACAGGAAAAACTATCATTTTCTATTAATGGTGGAATGCCAAATTACAATGGTGGAGTCCGAGCTACAAATGAGTCTCGGATCCCTGTATATCTCCCTATAATCCAACCTACAACAACCTCTACTTTGTAACAATACCAAGATTTATACAAGAGGGGCTCTATGAGCTTCTCTCGCAAGATTAAACTAGTGGTGTCAAATCACCATTCAAAATGCCTGTCGAAAGGGCAATTTACAATGATGGAAATTTGCTCCAAATCAAATGCAAATCCATTATTTCTTCAACCACTTAATAGAGAACCTATCTCCATCTTGTGCGAAGGCATATCTTGCTCTTCTAGCTTGTCATCAATAAATGTCTGTATCTCGCCTTGGATTCTTGAGGAAAAAATGAGAGGACGGTGCCTCTCCTTCCTTAAATGCGCACCATGCATGAAATCTGACTGGCACGTACTGAGGTGGAGCGATGCTCTTGCATCACGATGTTGCACCTTGGTTGTGTATAGGCTGCGACAATTCCTTAAAAAAAAACAATTTCTTAACTGTGAGTGCGATTGCCGCACCCTGGTTGTGGATAGACTGTGACGATTCCAATTGTCGCACCTTTTGATAGTGATAGGCTGCGACGATGGCAGAAACTAGGTTTACTAAATAATTAAATCCTCTTTTGCTCTTCTCTAGCTTGTCTAGGTTGCTCCAAGCGGCTCGGCTCTGATACCATGTCAGTGTTTCATGGAAACCTGTACAGGAGACCTAGCTAAAGCATACACAAACAAAGCTTATCAAGAAAAGGAAGAGAGATACAATATGAAGAATGAGAATCAATGTTTATTATGATATGTTCAATGAGTGACTGATATTCACTCATATAGACAATGACATCCTATCTTAGGAATGAATGCATAATAGTGATGGTATAAAATTAGAAAGTCTAAAATAGAACTAGTTAGTTAACTCCCACTGAACTAGTGTGACGAAAATAGAAATTTAACGAAAATGAGGCAGGGTGGCCAAATGCAACGCAAGGTGAGTTGGAAAGAGGGGCGGCCACATGAGGAATCGTAACGAAAACAAGGTAGGATGCCCAAAGGTAAGGCAAGGCAAGTTGGAAAGAGGGGCGCCCACAAGAGGAATCATAACAAAAATGAGGCATAGCGCCCAAACACAACACAATGTGAGTTGGAAAGAGGTGTGCTCAAATGCAACACAATGCGAGTTGGAAAGAGGTGCGCCCACCCACATGAAAGGCACGAAAATGACCACACAAGGGAGCACTAGGAAAGAAGACGAGTTAGATGTCGGATAAGAAGAAATTTTGGATTTGACTTAACTTTTTCAAGGCGGCCTGGGCAAGGTTGGGCACCCAAACGCAACGCAAGGTGAGTTGGCAAGAGGGGCACCCACAAGAGGAATCATAGAGAAAAAAAGGTAGGGCACCCAAATGCAACGCAAGGCGAGTTGGCAAGTGCAATAAGGCTCCAAGAAAGGTGGGTGTCCTGAATAATAAGCATAGAAATAAGTGCAAGCAACATCCATAAGTGGGCATATTCCTTCATCTAGGACATAAAATCATTAAACCTCCTAATCCCAATGTGAGATGTCCCATAAACAAGTAATAAAAGGTATGAAATGTAACATCCAAAGATGGACATCTCCACAAACTAGCAAGTGAAACCTCCAATGATAGCAAGTGTGGACCTCCAAGAGAAACATCCCGTCAAACAAAGCATGGAAAAGTGAAGAATGACCTCAAATGGTGGATGTCTTCCTCAAAACAAGTTCCAAGCAAGTGGATCCATGAAATAAGGCATCAAATATATGAAGAACACATGTGAAATGCCTTCAATGATCAACTAAATCCATAAAGAAAGGGGTGGCCCCTCATTAATCAATAAATAAGACCATCCCTTAACATGTATGCAAGGAGGGTGAGAAATCTAGATGGGATGATGATTAATATCCAAATAAAACCTAAACAAGTGTGAAATCATGCCACAAAGATAGGACACTCCATGGCAGGCTCCTCCACCAAGTAATAGGGCATAAAAATATGTAGAAGAGGGAAACGCTTGACATGACGGTGTAATAGATGTCATAAAAAGCCATAATATGTTTATGAATCTCAACATGAGCAAGGGAATTCACCTCATGAACATCACACCATGCTAGACCATATCAACCTAAATGAATGTGAAATCAAGTGATATCAAGGGGAAAATTCCAAGAAAACAAAGATTCCAATACAATATTAGCTTAGCCAAAAATTGCTAGGGTGTTCCATGATGCAGGATCATCGTCAGCAAGCACGTGTGACAGGACATCTCGGTGCCTGGGAATCATTTTAGAATCTCAAACGCTGGGAGTTACTACGAATATTTTGGAGCTGATTGGAAAAAAGAAAGAAGATCAAATGCTTGGGAGTGGATGATCATGAGTGATCTGGGAGTTTCACTCCGAGTCTTAAATGTAACTGAACTTAGGTAGCAGTTAGATTTTTTTTTTTCATTTTCCGAGTAGACGATGTAGTCAGGGGGAACCCTAAGGACCCTCTGAGATAAATAGAGGTTTTGTATGCCCAAATGAGGCTGCTGCAAGTTAGTAGGAACTTTCTGAGTTTTGAGTTATTGTTTTGATATTAGCTATAGGCATTTATGTTTGAATGAATATGATAGAGGAAAATTGACTCAAATGCATAACAGTGTTACTATTTGTAATTCTTTGGTATTGTGTTTTCATAAATGAATGAAACTTTGAATGTTAGTATAATTTTCAATTGTTTCTCTTTTGTTGAGTGAGTGCAAGGTGTGCACATGGAACGCAAGGAGTGCGTGAGAGGATCTGTTTTGATTCCGAAGTTCAGAAGAGATAGCACGGGACTTTCCCTTTGCAAGGAGTGCAAAGAGACTACTGCAAGGTGTGCACAGTCACCCACAAGAACCAAGTCTTGCGTAAGAATCTACTGCAAGGAGTGCACAGATTTGGAATTCTGCTAAGTGTCGAAGGGACTCCATAAGAGTCAAAGGAGCGAAAGGTGAAATCCCGACTTGATCACAGCCGTTGATCCAAGGAAATATCTGGGCCGTTGATCTAGCGCCATCTCAATTTCGGATATCAGGAGAACGGAGGTAAGGAGACTCCCAAAGTCGTAAAACGCAAAATCGCGAATCGATCTGAGCCGTTAGATCATGGGGAGTCATGATTCATCGATCTGATGCTAGAAAATATCATGAATCGGGGATCGAGAGAACATAGGTGAACCAAGCTCCAAAGTTGTGATACGCTAAATCGCGACTTGATCATAGCCGTCGATCGTGGACCATAGATCTAATCATATCGGGAGTTCCCGATATGTGAAATCCTGACGCACTTGAGAGTTGAGCCCCAGGTCATGATAGGAGGTCACATTGAGGGAAGATAAGGGAGGGGTTAGTACACGCTAGGCTCCTGTCAGGGTTTCGGAGGTCGGGAGAATCAGGGTGATTCACATGCAAAGACCCAACGCGTGAAATCGTGAAATGACTTTTGGGTTAGGCTCGTGGTCACAGCCAGTGGTCGCATGAGAGAAGCTTGCGCCTACTACTTGTTCGCATGACAAAGTTTCATGAAAAGGACATGTGGACATTTCTTGAAGATTCTAGCAGGGAATCGAAGAGCTGCTCCATCTCGGAGATTGAGAAGATCCAAAGACCGGGAGGTCACCAGACCCTGCTGAGGTAGGGGCACTACACCAAGTGGTATCAGAGATGATTTTTGTCTGTAGATTTCAGGTGAAGGAGATAAAGGAGACAAAATAACTCAAAGCTATACTTTGTGTGTGAGAGATATTCAACACAATGCCCCCAAGGAGACGAGTGGAACAACCTTTAGCCAATCGAGTTGTAGAAAGGGAGATGCGATAACTTCATGCAAGATTGGAGGCGATGGAGGCAGCGCAAAGAAGAGAACCTGATGTTGGAGACATCAACGATGTAGAGAGTGAAGAAGTAGAAGTCAAAGAAGCTGCAAGAAAGAATGTTTCTGAAGAATGCTTGCTAAGAGAAGTTGTCAGATTGGGAGCTAGAGCCAAGATAGAGGTCCCAATGTACGAAGGAAATTTGGATGCTGAAGAGCTGTTGGATTGGGTATGATCCATGGATAAATATTACAACTATGAAGACATCGATGAGGAGAAAAGGGTGAGACATGCTGTCACCAGACTCAAAGGACATGCAACACTATGGTAGGATGAACTGCAAGCTGAGAGGAGAAGCAAGGGAAAACATAAGATAAAGAATTGAGATAGAATTATAGCCAAGTAGAAGGAAAAATTCATGCCCAAATATTACCAGATCAATCTGTTCAGGAAATTGCAGAACCCGAGACAGAAGGGTATGATAGTTAAAGAATACACAGAGGAGTTCTACAAGCTGAACATCAGAACTGGACAAGGAGAGAAGGATGAAGAAAAAGTTGCCAGGTATATAAATGGCCTGAGATATGAAATCCAGGATGAGATTAGCATGAAGTCAGTAAGGACAGTGGAGGATGCTTATCAGTTTTCACTGAAGGCGGAGGAGAAGTTGGCCAAAAAACAAAACCAACGAAGGAGAGGTAGAAGCCTAGTCCCAAACAAAGGCAAGGGAGTTGCCCATGAAAAGGCACAAAAATCCAAAGACGAGACTGAGAAACCACATAGTCACTCGGAAAGAGGAGGAAGTTCCTGAGGAAGACAAGATGGTGGAAGAAGTTATTCTAGAGGAAGAGGAAGAGGCAGAGGAGGAGAAGTGAGATGTTACACCTATGGAAAGGCAAGACATAAGTCTTGGGAATGTCCCGAGAGAAAGAAAGAAGGAGAAGGTGAAGCTCACATTTTGGAGCACAGAGAAGAAATGTTGAAGCAGAAGGAGCAGAGGATGGAACATCTCTGATGTTGAGAAAAGTTCTCTTAAACCAGAGGCATAAGTTGAAAAACTGGTGCAGAGAAACAACCTATTCAGGACAGCTTGCAAGACTAAGGACAAAGTTTGCAAAGTGATAATTGATAGCGAGACCACTAACAACTTAGTATCCACAGAGATGGTGGAGAAATTGGAGTTGGAGACAACTGCACATCCAAATCCATACAAAGTCTCATGGTTGCATAAAGGACACCAGGGAATGGTTACTAAACAATGCTTGGTTGAATTTAAAATAGGAGGATATAGAGATGAAATTATATGCGATGTAATTCCCATGGATGTATGACATATTTTGTCGGGAAGACCATGGCAGTTTGACAGGAATGTCATTCATGATGGGAGGACGAATACATAAACCTTGGAGAATAATGGTAGGACACACATGTTGTTGCCAATAGAGGAGGAGAAAGCGAAAGAGGAAGACAACACAAGCATACTTCTCATGAGTGGGAAGGAAATCCTGAGAGAAGTTAAGAAAGGACAGGAGATGCAGTTTGCTATGGTGAGGAAACCTAGAGTTGTCCTTACAAGTACTTCGATGGATGATTTGCCTGAAGAAATTCGAGAATTGTTGGATAATTTTGCTGACATAGTGGTGGATGAGCTGCCTAACTCATCACCACCCATCAGAAGTATCAAACATTATATTGATCTGATACCAGGACCAAGTCTGCCAAACAAAGCAACATATAGACTGACACCTCGAGAGAGTGAGGAATGAGGAGGTAAAGAACCAAGTCCAGGAATTTTTAGACAAATTAGGGTTGGTCAGAGAGAGCTTAAGTCCATGTGCGGTGCCAACTATGTTGAGTCCAAATAAAAATGGAGGATGGAGAATGTGTATGGACTCATGAGCCATTAACAAGATCACCATTAGGTATAGATTTCCTTTGCCAAGAATGGATGATTTAATGGACTGTTTAAGTGGAGAAAATTTATTTCCTAAGATAGATTTGAAAAGTGGGCATCACCAGATAAGAATGAGAGAAGGTGATGAACGGAATACAACCTTTAAGACAAATGAAGGTTTGTATGAGTGGCTTGTTATGCCATTTGGCTTAAAAAATTACCCAAGAAATTTTATGAGATTGATGAATGACATACTGAAAGATTTCATTGGTAAGTTTGTAGTTGTATATCTGGACGATATACTGATCTTTAGCAAGACTAAAGAGGAGCATTTGAGACACCTAACACTAGTGATAAGAAGACTACAATAGGAGAAGTTGTCGATAAATATGAAGAAGCCCTCTTTTATGAAAACAAAACTCATTTACTTGGGTTTTGTGATCTCTTCAAATGAACTGAAGATGGATCCAGAAAAGGTGAAAGCAATCAAAGAATAGTCGTCACCGAGAAACATGTTTGAAGTAAGAAGCTTCCATGGATTAGCAAGATTTTATAGGAAATTCATCAGAGACTTCAATGGAATTTGTGCACCAATGATGGATACAATGAAGAAGAAGCACAAGTCTTTTAAGTGGACAAAGGAGGCCGAGAGGATATTCAATACGCTGGAGGAGAAAATAACAGAACGACCAATCCTGGTCTTGCCAAATTTTGAAAAGACATTTCAGGAATTTCAGGTGAAGACTTTGGGGTTTGAACACCTAAAGGATATGTACTGTGACGATGTATATTTCAAGGAGGCATATGAATCATACACAAATCATGTGATGAGAGATAGGAGCCAATGGGCAGAGTATATGATTCAAGAGGGATTGTTGTTCAAGGGCAATCAATTATGCATACCAAAATGTTCAATGAGGGACAACCTTTTGAAGGAGAAGCATAGTGGAGGATTGGTTGGACATTTCAGCCATGATAAAACATTCGCACAGTTGAGCAGTTCATACTATTGGCCAAGTATGAGGACATAAGTGGTGAAATTTGTGAACAGATGTAGAATCTGCCAACATGCAAAATGAAAAAGACAGATCATTGGATTGTATCAACCATTACCAATACCAAAAAGGCCTTGGGATGCGATAAGCATGGATTTTGTGTTAGGAATGCCAAGAATGCAAAGAGGATGTGATTCCATATTTGTGGTGGTGGATAGATTTTCAAATATGGCACACTTTATCCCATTCCAGAAGACCAGTGATGCAACACATGTTGCAAATCTATTTTTCAAGGAAGTTGTGAGACTTCACGGCCTACCCAGAAGCATCGTCTCGGACAGAGACACAAAAATTGTTGGTCATTTTTGGAGAACACTATGGAAGAAGTTGGGGATGAATTTGTCCTTCAGCTCAACTTATCACTCTCAGATAGATGGACAAACTAAGGTGGTAAACAAAAGTTTGGGAAACTTGTTGAGGAGTCTAGTCGCTGAGCATCATAACCAGTGGGATCAGATTCTACCACAAGAAGAATTTTCATACAACGACTCGCCAAACAGAAGCATTGGAAAGAGCCCATTCTAGATATTGTATGGAATGCAACCTAGGGGAGTATCCGAGTTGAGAGACTTGGGACAGAGTGAGATCAGAAGTGTTGGAGAAGAAGATTTTGCTATAGAAATGCAGAAGCTCCATAGCCAGATCAGAGGACAATTACAAAACTCTAGCCAAGAATACAAGCACAAAGTTGATCAACATCGCAGAGAACTTCAATTTGAGGTAGGAGATCAGGTTCTGGCACATCTCAGGAAAGAAAGGTTCCCTAGGGGAACGTATAACAAGTTAAAAATGAAGAAGATATGGCCATGTAAGATCTTGAGGAAGTTTGATGCAAACGCCTATGAGATTGAGCTGCCAGATGATGTGGGCATATCACCCATATTTAACGTTTCAGACCTGTATCCTTACTGGAAAGATGACATAGAGGGATCAAAAGATCAAGATAAGATTCAGTGGGAGAAACAAATGCCTGTAGCATAAAAACCACAAATGGAGAAGATCATTGATCAAAGAATTGGCAATAAGACCAGGAGGAAGACCTATCTTGAATATCTGGTTAAGTTGAAGGGACACCCAATAGAGGATTCCAGTTGGGAAAATGAAGCTGATATCCAAAAGCATGGAAAGTCAGTGCAGGAGCTCATGGAAAAGAGTCCATGAATTTTTTTCCAGTGGGAGTATGATGCACGAGCATTGTCAGCAAGCACACGTGGTAGGACATCTCGACGCATGGGAATCATTTCAAAATATCAAACATTGGGAGTTACTGCGAATCATTTGGAGCTGATTGGAAAAATAGAAGAAGATCAAACGCTTGGGAGCAGATAAACATGAGTGATCTGGGAGTTTCACTCTGAGTCTTGAATGTAAATGAACTTAGGTAGCAGTTAGAGTTTTTTTTTTCATTTTCCGAGTAGACAATGTAGTCAAGGGGAACCCTACGGACCCTCTGAGATAAATAGAGGTTTTGTATGCCCAAATGAGGCTGCTGCAAGTTAGTAGGAGCTTTTTGAGTTTTGAGTTATTGTTTTGATATTATCTATATCCATTTACATTTGAATGAATATGACAGAGGAAAATTGACTCAAATGCATAACACTGTTACTGTTTGTAATTCTCTGTTATTGTGTTTTCATAAATGAATGAATTTTGTTATGAATGGATGAAACTTTGAATGTTAGTATAAGTTTCAATTGTTTCTCTTCTGTTGAGTGAGTACAAGGTGTGCACATGGAACGCAAGGAGTGCGTGACAGGAGCTGTTTAGATTTTGAAGTTCATAAGAGATAGCACCGAACTTTCCCTTTGTAAGGAGTGCAAAGCGACTGTTGCACGGTGTGCACAGTCACCCGCAAGAACCAAGTCTTGCGTAAGAATATGCTGCAAGGAGCGCACAGATTTGGAATTTGGCTAAGTGTCTAAGAAACTCCATAAGATTCAAATGAGCAAAAGGTGAAATCTCGGCTTGATCACAATCGTTGATCCAGGGAAAGATCTGGGCCGTCGATCTGGCGCCATCACAATTTTAGATATCGAGAGAATGGAGGTAAGGAGACTCCCAAATTCGTGAAACGTGAAATGGCGTATCGATCTGAGTCATTAGATCATGGAGAGTCATGAGTCGTCGATCTGATGCTCACAAATATTGAGAATCGGGGATCAAGAGAAGAGAGGTGAAAACATAGGTGAACCAACCTCCAAAGTTGCAAAACGTGAAATTGCAACTTGATCGTAGCCGTCGATTGAGGGAAGATTGTGGACCATAGATATAATGATATTGGGAGTTCTCGATATGCGAAATCCTGACGTGCGTGAGAGTTGAGCCCTAGGTCATGACCAAAGGTCACATTAAGGGAATATAAGGGAGGGTTTAGTACACGCTAGGCTCCTGTCAGGGTTTTAGAGGTTGGGAGAATCAAGGTGATTCACATGCAAAGACCTGACGCGTGAAATCATGAAATGCCTTTTGGGTTAGGCTCGTGGTCATAGCCAGTGGTCGCATGAGAGAAGCTTGCGCCTGGTGCTTGTTCGCATGGTGGAGTTTTGTGAAAATGACATGTGGACATTTCTTTAAGATTCCAGCAGGGAATCGAAGAGTTTCTCTAGCTCGGAGATTGAGAAGATCCAGAGACCAAGAGGTCAGCAGACCCTGCCGAGGTAGGGGTTCTACACCATTCCATCAAGGGAGTCATACATCAACATGTATCATCAACCATCCAATGATCATAGGGAATCCACAACCAAGTCTACTATTATTAAAGGAAAGCAATCACCAAGACAACTAGAGCATCAACATCATTTAGCCATCCATGACTACATCCCTAATAGTCACATCAAATGCAATCACAACCCTTAGGCCATCGAAAGATCAACTTGTAAACCTACTTTTGTGATGAAAATCACAAGAGTAGTGAAAAAATACTAGTGTAGCCCTCATGCAAAATGAGGGGTAGCACTTCCAACACAAATTGGATAATCTAAAACATAATCATAATTTCATTCCTCTTGCCAATGCCAATTTCTAGTAGGTTTGATTCCTAGCTTGCAACCCCAATGGATGAACCATCAATAAATTGACTTCATTAAATCAAGTGGATCTATTGTTGATTCTCTTGGTTAAAGTGGATTTAACCACTTTGTTTGATTATTGAATTACCAAGTCAAGTGTTAGAAAAATAGGATCACAGAGAAATAAAATAAAACAAATGCGGAAATAAAACACAAAAGATACACAATACAATAGAGACACATATATATACATGGTTCACCCAGTGTGGGCTACGTCCATTAGAGAAATTGTCAAGTCCTTCCTTTATTATTATTCATCAAATGAAGGGATACAACCTACATCAAACTCGTTGTAACTTTCTCTTCTTTCTCTCACACTCTCCTCTATTAGAATACAACATTCACAATGATGCATAGCCGCAATACATTTTCCTTCTAAAAGAGGGTTGTCTTATAGGGAAAAAAACCTAACATAACCTCTACTGTCAGATCTGTGACCTTATAATGAACGGTCCATATTTACTATGAAATTACAATATACATTTATAAGACATTTTTTTCTTTGGGGGATTCTCCTCCGAACCCCCCGTCGAGGGTCCGCTTGCCCTCAGACCCCCTGAACCCTCCAGAGGGGGTAACCCCCTTCCGCAGTCCCCTGCATGGAGGAATTTACATTCTTCCAACGTGTAAAGTCTTCATGGGGTATAAACATGGCTGAAAATAAAGACCTCTGAATCAGGAAGATAATCAGGCTCCACAACCAACAATCTCCCACTTGGAGATTGATCTCAAAAACTCCATCGATGTTGTATATGTTGGACTATGATCCTTCTTGGACCTGAAAAATTTCTCATCTTCATATTCATTCTTGAATACCAACTGAAACTGAGCAAGAAATCAGTTTCTCTATGGTTACTCCCTTAGTTAACATGTTTGTAGGATTCTAGCTAGTGTGTATCTTTTCCAACTTCAAATGTCCATCTTCCAAGATGGATCATATGAAATGGTACCTGATTTGTATATGCTTAGTCCCCGAATGGAAGGATGAGCTATTTTCAAGATAAATGGAACTCTCACTATCACAGTACAACCTGTTATTCTCTTGCTTCTTTCCCAATTCCTCCATAAACCTTTAACCAAATCATCTATTTACTAGCCTTTGTAGCATCAACATACTCTACCTCCATTGTTGAAAGTGAAACAACCTTTTGCAGTTTCGAAATCCAACTTATTGTTTTTCCACCTACAGTAAAAAACATACCCCGTGGTGCTCCTCCTTCTATCTTTATCACTTGCCGTATTTGAATCAACATATCCCTGTAGAACAATGTCTGAACCTTCAAAACATAATGCATGTGTAGTAGTACTTATCAAATACCTGAGAATCCACTTTACTGCCTCCCAATATTCTTTACCTGGATTGTTCATATACCTGCTCACAACTCCCACTGCATGTGCAATATTTGGTCTTGTGCAAACCATCACATACATCAAACTGCCAATTGCTGATGAATAAAGGACCCTGGACATGTATTATATCTCCTCCCGTGTCTTGGGACACATTTCCTAAGTTAATTTGAAATGGTCGGCCAAAGGTGTACTAACTAGTTTTTCATTCTGCATTCTAAACCTCTCCAACACCTTCTCTATGTACTCACCCCGAGACAATGTCAATTTGCAATCTCATCAAGCATTGTGTATTTTGTTTTTTCTTTTACTTGTTTCTTTCCTTGCAACTGATCTTTGTACATGACCTTCTCATTGAATATGACATCTATACTCCTAATTATTTTGTTACTTTCATAATCCCATAAGCGATAACCAAAATCATTAACACTATATCTAATAATTCCTCAAGATTTTTTCTATTTTCTTTATCAATATGGACAAATTATTCACAACTGAAAGTCTTCAAAAAGTAATAGTTTACCTTTTTACCTCTCCATGCATCCTATGGAATTATACCATCCAAAGAGCTTGAAGGTCCTTTGTTTATTAAGTAAACAACAGTATCTACAACAACTTCCCAGAACTATACGGGCAAACCAGCATGAAATCTCATACTCCTTGCATGCTCCATGATTGTCCTGTTCATCCTTTCTGACACACCATTTTCTTGTGGTGTTAGTGGAACTGGATTCTCTCTACGAATCTCGTGGTATGAAAATTAATCATAAAACTCATTGTTTCAATATTCACCTCCATTTTTTGATTTGCGACACTTCAACCTTTTTCTTGTCTCATTCTCAACCAAAGCTTTCCATTTCTTAAAAGTATCAAAAACATCATATTTTTGTCAAATGCATTAAACCCAAGTTTTTCTAGCTGCATCATTAATAAAAGTAACATAATAATGAGATCCACCAAGAGAAGATACCTGATCTGGTCCCCATACATTTGTATGCACAAGCTCTAACCTTTCACTCTTCTTTTCTTTTCCGACTCTGAGAAATCTGACTCTCTTCTATTTTCCATAAACACAATGCTCATAGAAATCCAAATCAATTTGTTTAAGATCTGGCAACAAATTTCTTTTGTGAAGTATCTGCATCCCCTTCTCACTCATGTGTCCAAGACTATGATGCCATAGTGTTGTATCCACTTTTGTAGAAGCTAAAGAGATAGAAGAGTTAGTATTACCAGTACATAAATAAAATGTGCCTACCTTCTCTCCTTTTTCTATCACCAATGATCCTTTGGTGACCTTCCACACCTTATCTATAAATATGGATATACAACCTTCACTTGCCAACTACCCTATTGAAATTAAATTTTTCCTTACATCTGTAACATGTCTTACCTCTTTCAACAACCATTGGTTTCCATTGCTTTGCTTTATTTTTAACTTTCCCATTCCAACAATTTTGCATGGTGCATCATCACCCAAATGAACCTTTCCAAAATCACCTTGAACATGATCTAGAATTTTTTTCCTATGGGGTGTGGCATGAAATGAAGCCCTTGAATCTACTACCCAAGACTCTAAAATATTACATATATAAATAATCAAAACATCTTGTAACACATCACTTGTTACATTTGCTTCCTGATTTTTTTCCTGCTGTCCATCTCTTTGTTTCTTTGGAGCTCTGCAGTCTTTTTTTAGATGTCCTTTCTTCCCACAATTCCAACACTCTATCTTTCCAAATTTGGATTTGGATCTTCCCTTCTTATAATTCTTGTGGTTCCCTGGCCCCTTTCCTCTATCCTTTTGTCTTCCCATGTTCCCCATGTGTAACGCATTACCTAATGTATCACATGTGTTTTATGTCACATTTCCTCACTAAGGATAACACCAACAACATCATCAAATTTTAAAGTGTTTGAACCAGAGACAGATTTACTTACAACCATGACCAAGCCTTTCCAACTTTCTGGCAATGAGCACAAGATTAGAAGAGCCATGACCTCATTGTCAAAGTCTACTTTTACAGAACTTAGTTGATTGGTAACTGTATTAAATTCATTTAAATGATATGCAACAGACCCACCTTATGACATATTCATATTGAATAATATCTTCATTAGAAATACCTTATTGGACACCGAGGGTTTTTCATACAGTTTAGCCAATGCATCCATCAACTCCTTTGTTGTCTTTTCTTTCGAAATATTGAAAGCCACCAACGTTTCCAGGATCAGTCGTATTGTTCCTAGTGCCTTTCTGTCAAGAACCTCCCATTCTTCGTTCTTCATGGTCGTTGGCTTCTTTGTTATTCCACCCAATGGTAGGAATAGATCCTTCTGATATAAATAATATTCCATCTGCATCTTCCATAACTGGTACCTTTGGCCGTTAAATTTCTTGACCCTAAACTTTCCATCTTCCACCATTGATCCCACTCAAACCAGGAACCCTCTTTTCCCGTGGGTTACCTTTCACTCTAATACCAGTTGTTAGAAAAACAGGATCATAGACCAATAAAATAAAAAAAATGCGGAAATAAAACACAGAATATACACAATACAATAGAGACATAGATATACGTGGTTCACCCGGTGTGGGCTACGTCCACCAGAGAAATTTCTAGGTCCTTCCTTTATTATTATCCAATAAATGAAGGGATACACCCTACAACAAACCCGTTGTAACTTCCCCTTATTTCTCTCACAGTCTCCTCTATAAGAATACAATATTCACAATGATGCATAACTGCAATACATTTCCCTCATAAAAGAGGGTTTCCTTCTAGGGAAAAAAACCCTAACATAACTTCTACTGTCAGATCTGCGATCTTATAAAGAACGGTCTAGATTTACTATGAAATTACAATATACATTTACAAGGCAATTTTTCCTTCAGGGGCTTCTCTTCTGAACCCTTCCGTCAGGGGCATGCAGAGGGGGTAACCCCCTCCTGCCCTCCCCCACATGGAGTGTACATTCTTCCATGGTGTAAAGTATTCATGGGGTATAAACATGACTGAAAACAAGGACCTCTGAATCAGGAAGATAATCAGGTTTCACAACCAACATCGAGTTGATGTCAACATGGATAAAGTTGTTGAGTATTCTATTGGAGCCAAAGTCAACCTTAGTAGAGTTATTGAGTGATGGAGATAGCTTAACTTGGATAAATGATTTGAAGCCACTATGTCAAGTTGAAGTCATATTGGGTAACATTGTTGAGTAGCCAGGTTAAGTTAAAGTAAACTTAGGTGGCATTGTTGGAAGGACGAGTCTAATTGAAGTTGACTTGGGTAGAATTGTTGATTCACCAAGTGGAGATCAAGTGGAATCGAGGTTAAATTTGGTACAAAGTGGATTGATTTATCTTGATGTTAATGAAGTATGGATCAAGCCACTCATGTTTTAGGGTAATGGCCCATCATCATGTTCTTTATTTATTAAGACAAGTTGGTGTCACCTTGGATGGTATTATTAGTTCATATTTCCAAATTTGCAATGACTTGTATGCTTAATGAAGAGAAATGAAGAGATCTATAATGTCATTAACTTAGGTACATATAAAATTCAAGCTTGCTCATTTAAGGATGATGTGCTTACGTCATCTAATCCTTTGAAAGAACTTATACAACATTACATTTAATTCAAGACTTACAAATTACTCAACAATTTCCTTTAAAAATTGTTATTTCTTATACTTTTTAAATTGTACAATCAAATTTCATTACTTTAAAAAAAAAAAAATTCAAAATAGAATGCAACAAGTATGAAGATTTGTTGTTCATTTAAAGTTCAAAAACTATAGAATAAATTTCGTTGCTTTTAAATCTCTAGTACCAAAAATCACATGATTTTAAAATAAAACCCAGTAGTTTTGAAGTTTGTCATTACTTTCAAGTTGGATTTACAGTATAAAAGAAATAATAATAATAATAATTTTATTATTAATTTATATTTTTATTACAATAAAAAATTGACACATTTTCTTAATAAGTTTCAAAGTTAATTGTATTAATATAAATTGGAGACTAATAAGTTTATTATCTATTATATAATCACATTTGATTACATTTAAAAACCCTTTGAATTATTAACTTCTATAAATTTCATCTAATATAATTGTGTTTGTGAAAACGAGTCTTTGTGGAATGATTAAACTTTTGTATTTTTGTATTTCTAATATGCACTCAAATAATAAGCATAAAAAAATTGCATGGTAACGAAGAATAAAAGAACAATCATATGAAATGATTCTATAATGACACTAGAAGTAATGAAGTAGATATTTAACATAAAATTACTAATCCACTCTCATTTTATTTATCTAACACAATTGACCTCATATTTACACAAAATGATATCTCGAACACATTAAATGTTCATTATAGTTGTTGGCATGGAATTGATTAGACCAGGGTCCTTCTCAAGTTACCAACAAAAGGTACCGTGTAGTCTAGAGCACTGGCATTTTAATCTCCTCCATAGAGAAGAAGTCTCACCCGAAGCGCAACCAAGACAGAAGGATAGGGAAGGGCAAGGGGAATACTTAGGTGGGTTCCCGTAACCTTCAAGATTCACCATGATATTGCACAAGACAAGCTAACTACAAAAGATATCTAAGCTCATACACGTAGGAACTGAAGCTACTTAGGTTGCGAAAAACATTCATACACAGAAACATCATATGGAACTTATGAAGCATGAATAAGTACTGTAAAGATAGAACGCATAAGCATAAACACAAAATGATGCAACATATTTCAAAATTTTGGATCCTTATTCATATATTATCATTAGATATTATTAGATACAACCTCAGAGATACAAAGTAATTCTCTGTTATAGACTTTTGGCTTTGGACCCATGTCGCAGAGCTCTATTTACACAAAATTGTATACAGATTACATTTTCAGAACTAAAACCCAACTTATCAACAATCAACAACAAGAAGAACAACCCGAACATAACCCTTTTACAATCGTATTTGTCTCGTATATAAAAGCTGAGTAGGGTATTTTGTCTTTGGGCTCACATGCTTTCTTGTTCTGTTGCAACTACGTTTTCCTTGTTGATGTTGTGTTGTCCTTTTCTGCAACCGATTTCTGTTACTTTTCCTCTCTGTAACACACCCACTACCATAATTTAAAAATTTTGGGATTAATCTCCCATACATGGGAGATCTCCCTAAACTTCGCATTAGCGAAATGCCAATCCTCGGTTCTATATCGGGATATCGCGACTCGGGAGTTCGCGATTCACGCGAACACAAATTACATACACAACAAAACCCCGATCCCCGATGGTCAACGGGTCAACACTTCCCTCTATCGGAGATTACCCTATCGGGAAATCGGCGCATGAAATGTCGTGGTTCACTTACACGGTGAATCCCCGAACTCCGATATGCTTCCACCTGTCCTCCACCGGCTATCGCGGTCCCACACGCCACGTCACTTCGGGATTTCGC
>ML784240.1:27814-44464 GCA_009831015.1 Picea engelmannii | reverse complement strand
TCCAATTCTTCTTTAAAGTGGGTGAGGTGGATATCAATATGTTAAATTTAGAGTTGCTATTAAGTTCTTTTCAATTACTAGACAATAATAGCATAAGTAGGATCACTTTGAGAAACACAATCACAAGGTACATAGAATTTATCTTGGGAAACCCTCATAGGGGAGAAAACCCAGGAAAAACTTCCTTAATATATATTGCCAATACAATGCCAAGATAAAAGACCAAACCACCAAGAATATCCAAGACCAATCATGCGCCTCTCTCTTCTCCTTCTTCTAGCTGCAACTTCCTTCAAAACTTGTGCACTAGATGAGTGACTTGAGTGAGTTAGAGAATGAGGCACCCTCCTCTCTTATTTATACTAGTTGATAGGCGATATGGTTATGTATTTTCACCGAGCAAGGCCAATTTCTTCAACAAGTGGTTAAAACCACTTTAATTAGACCTCGGGGCCGACTTTACAAACAACATCATATAACTATGGTTTGACCAATCCACAAAAGGGGATTTGGTCTTATGCAATGCCTGCCATGATCAATCCACAAAAGGGGATTTGATATATATAAAAATAACTCAATTATGAATATTCTTTGCAGTTACAATATTTCAACACTCCCCCTTAACAAGAAGGGTATTCTTCAACATCATCAGGAGAGAGAGAGAGAGAGAGAGAGAGAGAAGCAACATCATCAACATTTGGAACACTGACTGATGCATCTATAAATCATCGGAAGTTTTTCTCATCATCAATAACATCATCTTTCACAGCATGGAGCTAGAGTAGCATCATCATCATCATCTCCATCAACAATAATTAGTATAACGCTAATGTAACATCATCAATCAGTATGAAGTTGATACATCATCAACAACAACATGAGGTTGATACAACACCATTAACAACACGAGGCTGGAATAGCAACATCATCAACAACAACACGAGGTTGATACATCATCATCTACAATAGCACGAGGCTGATACATCATCATCTACAACAACACGAGGATGAAACAACAACATCATCAGCACGAGGCTGAGATAACAACATCATCATCATATAGCAACAAAATGAGGCAGGTGTAACAACATTTTTTGGTACTCTGATATACCGTCCTTATCGTACCTTAGGGATCTTCCCAAGAATCAAAATATTTCCCTAGGATATAAAATCCTAACAGAGCTACCACGTGGTACTCTGATAGACCATCCTTACCAGACCTTCGAGATCTTCCCAAGAATCATAAGATTCCCTAGGATATAAAATCCTAACAAAGATACCACTACTGACCACAACTGGCATATACATGCACAGGTACTCTGGCAGACTGTCCTTACCAAACCTTCAGAATCTGTCCAGGAATGATCAGTCCCCTAGGATATAAAATCCTAATTGAGCTACCCGTTGTTGGTCAGGATACCATAGTATCATCAACATCACTCCCCCTTTCGAGGGAGGTCCTCTTAGACTATACCAAGCTTATCTCAAAAGTATTCAATCTTTACATGAGACAGAGTCTTTGTCAACACATATGCAACCTGCTCATCTGTGCCAACATATTGGAGCTTTACATCTACCCTCTACACCATATCACGAATGTAGTGATACTGTATTTCTATGTGCTTTGACTTATCATGGAATATTGGGTTCTCTGTCATCTTTATGCAACTCTAGTTATCACATAGAATCATGATGGCTTCCAACTCCAAATCGAATAGACCTGTCAACAACTTCTGAAGCCATATGGATTCACAATTGGTGAAACATGTTGCAATGTATTCCACTTCTGTTGTGCTGAGAGAAATACTGGATTGCTTCCTACTCTTCCATGAAGTCATGGCCGATCCCAGACTGAAACAACATCCTGAAGTGCTCTTTCTATCAGAAACACTTCCAGCCCGATTTGAATCAGTATAACGAACCAAAAGTCATGATCTACAGTATAACAGAGACCATAATCCAACGTACCCTTAAGGTATCTCATCACATGCTTTGCAGCAACAAGGTGAAAATGTCTGGGCTCTACCAAATACTAACTCAAGGTGTTCACAGCAAAACATATATCTGGCCTGGTATTCGTCAGATACATCAATGATCCAATGATTTGTCTATATAGAGTATCATCAACCAATTCGGACGAAGTATCAACCAAGAGCTTCAAATTTGTTTCCATGGGTGTGTTCATGGCTTTGCATTCCAACATGTCAAACCTCTTCAGTATTTCAACTGCATACTTCCCTTAGTTAAGGAAGATCTTCTCTAGGCTCTGCCAAACTTCAAGACCTAAGAAATAATGCATCATGCCTAGGTATTTCATCTCAAACTCTGTAGCGAGATTCTTCTTATAGTCTGTGATGATTTTTTCTTCTCCCATTAAGAATAAATCATCTACATATAGTAGTAATATCACTGGCTCATCATTCATAACCTAGAAGTAAAGGTTAGAATCATCTTTACTCTTGGTAAAGCCCAATCTCGTCAGGAAACTATCAATTCTTCCATACCAAGCTCTGGGAGCTTGCTTCCATTCGTATAGAGCCTTCTTCAACCTACAGACATGAGTCTTTTTATCTTCAACTTCAAACCCTTGTGGTTGTTCTATATACACTTCTTCTTCAATAACACCATTTAAGAAGGTTGTTTTCACATCCATCTGGTGTAACTTCCACTTCATCTTGGCTGCAAGAGCTATGATGGTTCTGATAGAAGTGTAGCTTGCTACAGAAGGAAATGTCTCTTCATAATCAATGCCTTCCTTTTGAGAAAATCCACGAGCTACAAATCTTGCTTTGTGTTTTTCAATACTTCCTTCTGTAGCATGTTTTATCTTGTACATCCATCTGGAAGATACCACATCTTTGTTCTTTGGTCTGGGAACTATTTCCCATACATCATTCTTTATAATGGACTCGTATTCTTCCATCATGGCATCCACCCATTATTTCTTTTGAATGGATTCTTCAAAGAAAGTAGATTCCTTTTCTATGAGATCACACATCAAGGCCATATAACTGGAGAATGGATTAGGTTTCTTGCTCTGTCTCATGGTTCCTTTTGGGGCACCATACTTCTCTCCATATTGAATAATTTCCCTTGCCCAAGCTGGCTTTCTCTTGTGAGAGATCGTCATCTAGGGAGGTTCTTGAGATTATATCATATCATGCTCTTTTAGAATCTCATCATCAGGGGTAACTGTGACTTCCTTCACTGGTTCTGCAACTCTAGGAGATACAGGTTCTTCTTCATATACTTCTTCAAGTTGGCATCTCATTGATATCATGAGTGTGCATCTTCATCAAAGATTACATCTCTGCTGATTTCAATATGATGGTAACCTGGTATGTAAATTCTGAAGGCCTTAGAGACCTAACAATATCCAACAAATATTCCCTTCTTTCCTGAAGGGTCCAGCTTAGTTATCCTCTCTTTCAAAATGTGTACAAACACTAGACAACCACATATCTTGAGATGGCTTACTTCTGGCTTCTTTCCAGAGAACATTTCTTCGAGGGTTTTGAAACCAAGTGCACTATGGGATAATTTGTTTTGAACATAGACTGTTGTTCTTGTTGCTTCAACCCATAAGTGCATTGGAAGATCTTGATCGTGGATCATAGTCTTCATTGCTTCCATTATTGTTCTATTCTTTCTTTCTGCTACACCATTTTGTTGAGGATTATAGGGAGTGGTGAGCTCCCTCTTAATCCAGGCATCTCTACAAAAGTTTTCAAATTTTTTTGAGGTGTATTCTCCTCCATTATCTGACTTGAGTATCTTGATTTTTCTTTCGGAGAGATTTTCTATCAAGGCTTTGAATTCCTTGAATTTTCTCAATACTTCATCTTTTGATTTTAAGAAATAAACTCCCAAGTATTGTGAGAATAATCATCAATAAATGACACATAGTATACATACCCACTAAGAGATGTTGATGACATTGGACCACATACATCTGAGTGGATGAGCTCCAAGATTCCTTCTGCTTTATTGTCGCTCTTTGGGAAAGGATTATTTATGTTCTTTCCTTGTGCACATCCCTTGCACACACCTTCGTGATCAACCTTGAATTTCAGTAGACCTGTAACTACCTTGCTTACATATGGTAAGGATTTGTAGTTGATGTGAGCTAGTCTTCTATGCCAAAGTTCACATGGACTCTAAGTGGAGTGAGTCAAGGTTGCATCTGAGTGAATTTTTAACTTATACAAGCCACCTTCTTTTGTTCCAATAACAATTGCATCTTCTATGGTTTTTACTTTAGGCCACATAAGAACTTCATCATCTATGAAATAAACCCTAAAAACTTTCTTATCTAAAGATGAGATAGAAAGTAAGTTCTTTGTCAAACCTAGTACATATAGTACATCCTTCATTTTCATTGGAGTCCCTGAATCAAGTTTGTAGGTGGATTTTCCCACTCCTTTGATAGGGTACTGGTAATCATCTCCGAGTGTAACTTTCTGGGAAAAGATCTTTTCTATAAGGCTAGAGATAATGTCTCTCTGACTTGTCACATGCTTAGAAGTACCACTATCTATGAACCAAGTATCCTCTCCAGGTGTCACAGATACTGAGAGACCAAAGAATAAAACATAGTCTTCAATCTTTTCTTTAATCATCTTTGTGGGTGGCTCATCATCTTCAACTGCATGGGCATGATGTCTTTTGTTATTTATCTTCTTGTATTCTTTCCTTCTGGTGAGACAATTCTTAGCAATGTGTTGCATCTTATCACAATGATAGCAGTGATAAGAAGAGAAATATTTTTCTCTTCTTTGACCTTTCTGATATTTTTGGAATCTCCTTGGAGGGTGAGATTATTTATGGAACTGGGTGAATCTCTTTGGGGAGTGAGATTCCTTATGAAGGTGGGTATCTTTTTGGAAATGAGACCTTTTTTTTCCTCCTTTAGCATGAGCATATAGGGTTTGATATTCATCCTTTAATAGTACTGCTTCTTGATTGGCTACTCTTGCTTCTTCTTGAACAAATTCTTCCCAAAGACTATCAAATTGGAGTTTCTCCTTTCTTGCACAGATAGTTGGATGAAGGCATCCCAAGGTCTTGTGAGACCATTATGAGTTCATATTCTTCTAGGTTGTCTCCAATTGCTTCTAGTTGTTCCTTAGAGAAATAGTCATGAATGGTTTCTCCTTTCTGCATCTTTGTATTCTTGAGTTGGGTTCTCAGATTCATCTTTTGATTGATATTCCTTCCTTCATACATTCTGGTTAGGGCATCAAACATTTCTTTTGGAGTATTATTAGAAGACACTTGAGGGATCAAGTGGTCTTTAATAGAGTCTACAATGATTGTTTTGGCCCTAACCATGTCCTTCTTGTACTTTTCTTTGGCTGCATCTTCTTCGGGTTCCAGTACATTTTCCTTTATGAATTTTGCAAGGTCATTCTCTTCAAGAATGAATGCAATCTTGTACTTCCAGGCACAAAAGTTTTCCACGTCTTCTAACTTGTCAACAAGCTTAGTGCTTGCAGACATCTTGACCTAGAGCTAAGAAAATGACCAAAAATTGAAAGTACTCAGAAATTGAATCTGATCTTACTAGACGATGCACTGGGCTGAGGGGAGTAGGTCGAAGATGTATGATTTCAAAAATTTCAAGTTTTACCCCTTGAAACTAGACCTGTACAAATATGAACTGGTACTTCTGGTACTAGTTCTGGTTTCCTGGTTTTCTAGTACTAGTGAAAACTAGGGTTTCACTTTCCAGAGGCTCTGGCCACTGAAAATGTGTGCTCAAGCTACCAATGCGTTCGCTAAGCTAGGGCACACTTCCCTAGATGGTTTTTAGTCATAAATTCCATTCCAATTAAAAGCCTTAATTTTCTTGTATGACAACAGTGACGTTTTAGGTTACCCAGTGAAAGGTGCTCTACTTAGTTTATCTCTGATTCCATGTTAAATTTAGAGCTGCTATTAAGTTCTTTTCAATTTACCAGAAAATAATAGCATAAGCAGGATCACTGAGAGACATAATCACAAGGTACACAACATTTTATCCTGGTAAACCCTCATGGGGGAGAAAACCCAGCAAAAACTTCCTTAATATAGATTGTCAATACAATGACAAGATAAAAGACCAAACCACCAAGAATATCCAAGACCAATCATCTGCCTCTCTCTTCTCCTTCTTCTAACTGCAGCTTCCTTCAAAACTTGCACACTAGATGAGTGACTTGAGTGAGTGAGAGAGTGAGGCATCATCCTCTCTTATTTATACTAGTTGATAGGTGCTAGGGTTATGTTTTTTCACCAAGCACGGCTGACTTCTTTAACTAGTGGTTAAAACAACTTTAATTAGCCCTAGGGGCTGACTTTACAAACAACACCATATAACTATGGTTTGACCAATCCACAAAAGGGGATTTGGTCTTATACAATGCCCGACATGATCAATCCAAAAAAGGGGATTTTATTTATATAAAAATAACTCAATTATACTTAGAATATTCTTCGCAATTAAAATATTTCAACACAACACATCTTACACTTACTTTGGGGTTACATTTCACCAATCCTAGAGTTAGCAAGTGGATTTCTTCCCTAACCCAACTCAACATAGGATATGGGTCTCTCTCCATATTTGAGCACCAATGTTTTGATATGCACTCTTTGGACATTCCCTCAAAGATGCACCTCTTTGAAACAATCATCAGACCTAATGTATTTTATGGAGCTAAGGCTAGAGGACCTAATCCATTACCAATTGATTGGGATTGTGTGGAGAAAGTCCAATGTATCATGCTATAACATATGATCACTGCAAATGAACCTCCCCACATGCACTTTCTATATCTACCTTTGTATCTAGCATGGGATTTCTAGACTTTTACCTTCTTGGTTTAACCGTTCCTACTCTCTTTTCTTTCATTTTCAGTTATATCTCTTTTTTTAAGCTTTTATGTCTAACCTTGGCAATCCCACATTTTACATGTGACTAGTCGTATTTTCTAGTACCAATGACTTACTCTTTTGGTCATGTTATCACCATCTTTGTACCTGCCATGAAGGGTTCTACGATTGTTTTAAAATCTCAACAGTCAAGTACTGATCAAATTGCACATGAGTTATGGTTACGTACATTGTTAAGACAAAATTTGCTTAAAAGCTAAGCAACCCCGCCCCCAAGGTTTAGATCAGTCGTTCCCCAACATTCCTCAACACCAAATTTGTGTTAGTGGATGTACTGGATTGGATCTACACGCCAACAACTTATTTGTGCATCCATATCAGCATATTCATGTTGAATTTTCACAGTTCCAGGTCAACCTCTGACCCATCATA
This sequence comes from Picea engelmannii, assembly GCA_009831015.1. Classification (NCBI taxonomy): domain Eukaryota; kingdom Viridiplantae; phylum Streptophyta; class Pinopsida; order Pinales; family Pinaceae; genus Picea; species Picea engelmannii. The sequence goes on along the minus strand of ML784240.1, from coordinate 37,159 downwards.
ATATCTCTGCTCAAAATCAACAAGTTCCAATCAGACAAAATTATCTTTTTGGAGATTATTGCACATACGATTAGCGTTTTGTAGATGCGGGGACAACATGAGTTTGTCCTGGGTTAAAATCAAGCAACCTGAGTTGTGATTTTGGGGGCCAACATGAGACCATTATTGCCTGGGATGACCTCTGTTTAATTCAAATGAAAAAAGAGTATTTATAGCTTTCTTTAGGCACCTTTTTTTATGAGTATATCTACAGATCTGAGGCAGACTACATTACTTTAGGCTCCTTGGATCACCCTTTCCTGCTCTCTTTTCTTTCATTTTCACTTGCATGTCGTATTTTTTAACTTTCAAGAGTAAACTTGGAACTCCCACATTTTGCATGTGGCTTATTGTATTTTCTAGTTGTTAGCTTTTTGGCTCGGGAGGTACTCTGCATGTGTGTCTTGTATGTGGAAGTTACCTTGTACCTACACTACTAGACACTTGACTTTGTAATGGGTTTTTATGAAGTTGTGATAAAGTGGTTCTTTTATTAAAGTGACTTTTTAATGAAGTGTGCCTTCTAATATTAAAGTGACTTTATTTCATAAAGTGCACTTATGTTATAAAGTGAAAATGTACTTTAATATTTTAAAGTGATTTATTTTGGAGGGAATGAACCATGACCCTTGATCTTGTAAAGGCAAGATTAGATCTTGGCCATTAGATCTAGGGTTGGAGAAGGTGAAGGGTCACTTTCAGATTATAAGAGAATGCATTGGGTAGTGTGCAAGACATTGAGAAGGAGAACGAGAGAAGGAGTTTGAGAGATTTTCAAGTAAGCTTGAGAGAGGAAAGTGAGCAGTGTATTTTTGGCATAGTTTCCAAGGGAGATTGGGCACATTTCCCAAGGAAGAATTTATGTTTTCTATGTTTCTTTTATTTTCTAAGAACATTCCATACTGTACGAATTCGTACAGGCCGTACAACAGCAAATTTGAGGCACAAAAATCGAGGCAAGAGTGGGCACGGTTTTTGAGGTAGCATTTGAAATTTTTTTGTTGGAGCTTGATCGTACAGGAGGTAAGGTATAACAACCTGTTGTGGCACAGATTTCAAGGTGTTGATTTTAGCAAGGCCATACACTTGTACGAACTGTGGCACAAATTTCTAGGCAACAATTTGTGGGATTGTTGGGTGTTGTAAGTGTTTCTCTTGGTTGCTCAATATATTGTTGTTGCTGATATGTACTTTCCTGGAGCTTAATAAATCTGTCTCTCATTGCATTTTCCCTGGCATTTGCCTAAATTTCTAAGTTTTCTGAGTTGAATGGTTGTTGTTCATTGTGTTTATTCCACTGCTAAATTGCTTAGCAATGTGCATTTCTGCTTATGGTAATTTCTAAATGTGGGTTTATACATTTTAGAGTTCATACAAGATAGTTATCCCTAGGTTTCCAAGTGTATGACAAAATTATTTACTTCCTGATTTTGTCATTAAATTTCTACATGGTATCAGAGCTTGAGCTTTGAGTGATAGTGAGCAGTGAGATTTTTGGGCAAGTTTGAAGGGGGGGAATTTGTGATTGTTTTCCTTGAGATGTGACAGGGAATATGGCTGCATGCATTAGATTTGAGGATCGGTTGGATGACATTTCCAGCTATTTGCAATGGAAGGTCTGGATGTCAGTTGTTCTTGAGGAGAACAAGATTTTGAACTATGTCAGTTATGTTGTTGTGGTTCCCACAACAGATCCTATTGCTTTGGATTTGCATGAGGTCAAGGAGGCCAAAGCTCAGAGGATTATTCTGGATGGGGTGAAGGACCACCTTATCCCACACTTGGCTGAGAAGAAGACAACCCAAGAGATGTGGGATGCACTTAAGAACTTATTTGAGATGAAAAATGAAAACTGGAAGATGGCGTTGAAGGATAAGATGCATTATACCAAGATGGGTAAGGAGGAGAGTGTGTCTTCTTATCTTACCTAGGTATCTCAAGTGAAATATGAGTTGGCTGCAATTGGGGAGGTCATATCAGATTCAGATTTGGTGAGGATAGCCTTGAAAGGCTTCACCAAGGAATGGGAAGTCTTCATGAAGTGTATGGTGGGTTGTGAACATCTTCCAAATTGGAGAAGACTATGGGACGATTTCACTCAGGATGAGATCTGGGAAGGATCTCAGAGCAGTGGAAATAAGACAGATGGAGCTGATGAGAATGTTTCTCTTGCTGCAAAGAGAAAGAAGAAAGGAAGTTTTGGGAGGGACTTGAGTAAAGTCAAATGTTACTGTTGTAACCATCTAGGGTACCTTTCTTCTCATTGTCTGGAGAGGAAGAAGAAGAAGAAGAAGGAACCAAAGGGGCCTGAGACAGTTTCTACAACAGCCATGGAGGACTTTGCTTCCAAGTATGAGAAGGAATTTTCTTTGGTTACTCTAGTATCCAGTGTCGGTAGTGGAGGATTTGGCGGTGATTTCAGATGGATTGTGGATAGTGGAGCCTATTGCCACATGACAAGAATCTGACAAGTATTCCTTATTATCACTAAGACAAGTTTTGATTGGTTGGTGGAGAGTGAAGGTGGTATGGCGCGAGTTGTACGTGGAGTTGGAAAGGTTAGATTCTGACTCGAGTATGGAGGATTCCTGGAGCTTGATGGAGTTCTCTTTGTTCCAGGGTTGAGGGTTAACTTGCTCTTAGTCTCAGCCTTGGAGGATGATGGATATTGTACATTGTTCAAGAAGGGACATGTATTTATCTACAGGGAGAGAGCGAACCCGGTGGAACCATAGTTGATTGGTGATCGGGTGGGCAGGTTGTACATGTTGCGAAGACAACATTTCGGATATGATTCAGCATCGGATAAGGAGCAGGAGGCTCCTGAGACTGCGGTAGGCCCAAGGATTCAGTCTTTCATTCCGAGAGAAGAGAGGGAGTCTCTTCTGAGCACCAGTAGGAGGCTCAACTGGTGTGATTGAACCAATGCTTAGGGTGGAGTGAATTCTCCTAGGAGCTCAAGGTTCAGAGTAGCTGTCAGGAGAAGATATTCTAGTTCGAGTTATGTGCAGGTGTTGAGGATGGCTCCAGGACCTAGGTTGAGAGGGATCTCCTACTGAGCACAGTGTGATGGGACAAGATGATGGATATGGCAGCAAGCACATCCCTCTCTAAGAGGGAGTGTTAGCTTTTTATCTCAGGAGGTACTCCGCATGTGTGTCTTGTATGCGGAAGTTACCTTGTACCTACACTATTAGGCACTCGACTTTGTAATGGATTTTTATAAAGTTGTGATAAAGTGGTTCTTTTATTAAAGTGACTTTTTAATGAAGTGTACCTTCTAATATTAAAGTGACTTTATTTCATAAAGTGCACTTATGTTATAAAGTGAAATGTAGTTTAATATTTTTAAGTGATTTATTTTGAAGGGAATGAATCATGACCCTTGATCTTGTAAAGGCAAGATTAGATCTTGGCCATTAGATCTAGGGTTGGAGAAGGTGAAGGGTCACTTTCAGATTATAAGAGAATGTATTGGGTAGTGTGCAAGACATTGAGAAGGAGAATGAGAGGAGTTTGAGAGATTTTAAAGTAAGCTTGAGAGAGGAAAGTGAGAAGCATATTTTTGGCACAGTTTCCAAGGGAGATTGGGCACATTTCCCAAGGAGGAATATATGTTTTCTGAGTGCTATTTGTATTTGTTGAGAATGGGCCATACTGTATGGATCTGTATAGGTCATACAACAGCAAGTTTGAGGCACAAAAATCGAGGCAAGAGTGGACACGGTTTTCAAGGTAGCCTTTGAAGAATTTTCTGTTGGAGTTCGACTGTACAAGAGGCAAGGTACAACAACCTATTGTGGAATGTATTTCAAGGTGCTACTTTCAGCAAGGTCATACAACTGTACGAAATGTGGCATGGTTTTCTAGGCAACGATTTGTGGGACTATTGGGTGTTGTATGTTGGAAGATTGGTTGTTGTCATTGATGTCAACCCTAGTCATGGGTTTTGGGCTGCAAGATTGATGAAGGTATTTGGAAATGAAGGAAAATGAACACGAATATACAACACCCATGGATGGATAGTATACATCATGTTGTTTCCTATGGTATGTGGCACATCACGTGGATCATCATGGTTGAGGAGAAATGAATTTTTGAAGATGACAAAGTGAATTGTACATGTAGGCCCTGAAGATAATTAAAGAAAAGAATTACAAAATAATAAAGTGTCTAGTTGGCCCTAATGTTAAAAGGAAGTGACATAAATAGTATAAATAAACATCATTATACATTCATTTGATACAATTCGAATTTCAGAGGGAATAAGAAGTAAAAGAAGGCCGGATTTCAAGGGAGGATGAAGTCTTTTGGTGATGTGTTCTAAGGTATGTTATCTTTAGGTCATCTTACCATTTTTTCTATAACTTGTTTTCTAGAACGATTCAGATGGTGAAATCGCTATGGTATTGAGAAGACATATCAAGGTACCTTTGGTAAAAATTTCATCTCTTGATTCGCTATAATTATGGAGATACACTATGTGGAAGACAGGGTTTGTGACCAGTCCTGAAGTTAGTCAATAAACAGGTGTTTCGGGTAAAACAGTCATAACTTCTTCATATAGAATCCCAATGAAGTGGGACCACTTCCATTGGAAATATTATGGACTATAGTTTCTTTTGTGCGAGTTTCAGAATCGGATGTTAAATATTGAGCGCGGGGCATGCTGTACAAGTTGGGTCTTCTGAACAGACAAAAATTGAATAAAGTCTACCATTCTTTCTATAACCTCTTTTTGGGGAGGATTCAAGGAGTGAAAATTGGAGGAGTTTCAGAGAATACATTGAGTATTATTATCTACAGGATCAGGGTACTCCAAGAATTAAAGAATTTCATAATTTGAAGAAGTCTCAGGAAGCCTTATCAGGTTCTATGTGATGATTGGTTGATGGTGATGATTTAATGTAAAGTTTTATTATCTCTCATATATTCTTGGGTGGAAGGAAGGGGCAAGGATGGAGAGTTAAACTCTCTCTTGATATTGGAGGATTGTATCTTCCTCTTGGAGTTTTATCCCTCCCTCTACATTTGAAAGTTGTAGCTACCTTTGGAAGTCATTACTTCCCTTGAACAATAAACTATTGATTATTTCTCATATATTGTGCATGGTGTATTATGGTTTATTGGTGTAACTCTTATACTATTGTTCATTGCTTATTGGATGGTTTAAGTATAAGTTGAAAAAGGTTTAAATTGTACTTGATACTGATTCACCCCCCTCTCAGTATCAACATTGTAAGTGTTTCTCTTGGTTGTTCAATATATTGTTGTTGTTGATATGTACTTTCATGAAGCTTAATAAATCACTCTCTCTCTCTCATTGGGTTTCCCCACATTGGAGTTTTCCCTGGAATTTGCCTAAATTTCTAAGTTTTTTTGAGTTGAATGGTTGTTTTTCATTGTGTTTATTCCACTGCTAAATTTCTTAGCAATGTGTATTTCTTCTTATGGTAATTTCTGAATGTGGGTTTAGACATTTCATAGTTCATACAAGACAATTATCTCTAGGTTGCTAAGTGTATGACAAAATTATTTACTTGTTGATTTTGTCATTAAATTTCTACACTAGACCCATCAACCTACTCTTTTGGTCATGTTATCAGCTTCTTTGTACCTGCCATGAGGGGTTATACAATCCATTTTAAAATAGCAAGTGAAGGATTAATTCAAATTTCACACGAGTTACGGTTACTTACATGGTTAAGACGGAGCTTAAAAGGTAAGAAACCCCTCCAAGGTTCAAATCAGTGCTTCCCCAATGCTCGTCAACAACAAATCTGTGTCAGTGTGTGTACTGGATTGGATCTATAGGCCAGCAACATATTTCTGCATCCATATTAGCATATTCAAGTTGAATTAGCACAGGTCCAAGTCGGCCTTTGACCAAAAAAAAATTCTCTGCTCAAAATCAGTGAGTTCCTATCAGGCAGAATCGTCTCTTTTGGAGATTATTGCACATAAGATTAGTATTTTGTAGTTGCATGGACAACCTGAGTTTTTCCTAGGTTGAAATTAGCCAACATGAGTTGTGGTTTTGGGGGCCAACCTGAGACCATTAATGCCAGGGAAACCTATGCTTAATTCAGATGAAAAACCTGTATTTATAGCTTGCTTTAGGCACTTTTTTTATGAGTATATCTGCAGATGACAGACAGAAGAACTGTTGTGCACTGCCATCATGAGACTATCTATAGGCCTATTGTGTCTTCTTACATGCTTATTTAAAGCCTTTACTTGAAGCACTAGTCCTGGGTTATTTATGGAACAAGGCAAGTGGCCTAATTTGGAAGTCTTTTCTAGTTTGGGAAGGCCTATATTGGTGCAGATGTAGTGGGTGATTAATGGATATGCTCTAGCACATATAGGAGTTTTCTTTGAGTGGATCAGATAGACTAGACATATTCTTTTACTAGTGATATAGCTGCAGATTGAACATTGAGATGATTGTTGATGTTTTTAAAGACAAATCTGTTATTCTTATCTCCTATAGGCACCTTTGCACAGTGATTGTTGGTAGAATATCACCACATTTCTGGAAAGAAATCCTGCAGATTTGAGGGACTGATCATGCCTTTTTATAAATTATGAAGCCTTGTTATTCCTCTTTCGCATGGTCAGATATGCACTTAGGAGGACGATTGATTCATTGTCTTGAATATTTAATTATAGCCTTGGAAAGACACTTTTGTGGGTCACATAAATATCAGTTTTGGCAGGGCTTTATCTTGTGACTATTACATGTGAGTTAGGTGCTTATTCCAGGAGGATGAGGTTAAATTTTATAGGATATACAGGCTGGAAGAAAAACACTTTGTTTTTATATATCTTGTGATATGTAATGCATGCTTATCTTATCCTCGTGTGGGTTTTTTCCTTGAAGACACAGTTGTTGGCTGGATAATGGGAATAATTTGCTATTTTGGTCTACCTTTGCCACTTTTACGAGTGGTTGTTGACTCATACTGGATGCATTTTATTTGGATAAGTTAGCTGCCTTTAGTCTCTATGTTTGGTCCCTTGAACTATGTGCTAGCTTTGGAGGAGACTGAGGAGACTATGTGCCATCTTGGACGATAAATACTCAGTTTATCACATGGGTCATGGCTTATCTATTCCACCTAGGTGCTTATTGTTGATGTTCTATAGTATCAGGAGGTATTCCCACATTGGCCTTGGTGCCGGGCATATGAAAACATTTTTTGGCACTCACATTGCATTTTTCATTTTGTGAAAACCCTTTGTATATTGAGTTGGGGCTTAGTTGGGTCTTCACACCCACATGGAGGAATAAACAATTCTAATCTAATGTTGAGTTTAGAAAGGGTTCCTATACTCATTCATTAGACTCCTATAAAAGGAGAGGCAATGTGAGGAAACACACATCACATATCATTGTGACATTATGGAGTTGGCATAAGTGAGTGAACACTTGTGCCAAGGAGATTGGGGTGACAAAATTTCAACAAGGAAAGTCTTTAATTTGGCAAATCTGTCCTAGGGTTTTTGTTCTTCTTTTCTTAGTTTTTGGCCAAGAGAGAGAGGCCGCATGTGTGAGCTCAGAATCAGACCATACAGTCTATACAGGTGACATCAGTAGTCCATACAGGTGATGTCAGAAGCCATACAGGTGACGTCAGCAGGTTGTACAAAAGATTTGTAAGTTGGAAGGGGATTTCCGAAATTTGCTAAAAGTTGTAATTTTGTTGGAGGACTGTTTTTGTCCTCAGAAATTCTCAATCTGAAAATTTTACTGAACACAAATTGTGTCTCGTGTATGGATAATCTCTCTAATCTTTGTGCTTCCACTGTAATTTTCTGTCATAATTCAATTTAAAATTATTCAGTGATAACAACCCTAGTTTATTGTTTGAGGTCACTTGGAAGTAATTTTCAAATTTGAAATTGAGTGCATTGATTGCCCTGAAAATTTTGACATGGTATCAGAGCATAAGCTCTAGAGAGAGAGGGAGTCGTCTCTTGAGACACAAGGTGTTGCATACTTTTTTGTGGCTACAAATTCTTGTTGCTACAGATATTTTGTTCTGGGCAGGTCCCAATGGTGAACACTTTTAGAGTGGAGGACAGGTTGGAGGGGGCCACTAATTTTTGGGCCTGGAAGGCTAGGATACTTTTTCTCTTGGAAGGGAATGATCTCAAAGAGTATGTTGAGATGGCAATCCCAAATCCAAAGGATGCATAGGAATTGGAAGCTCATAGGAAGAGGGAAGTGAAGGACAAGTGGGTGTTGTTGCATTCTGTGAAGGATCACTTGATTCCTCATATTTCTGAGAAGAAGACAACAAAGGATATGCATGATGCCTTGGTGGGATTATCAAAGTAGGATTACAAGTTATAAATTGACTTTGAGGCATCAACTTTGATATGTTGAGATGTCCAAATCAGATACAGTTGTCAGCTACCTCATGAGGATTTCCCAGATTCTTGATAAACTTGTAGCCATTGGTGAGACAATTGATGACACCGAGTTGATGAATGTGGCATTGAATGGTTTTCCTAGGTTTTGGGAACCATTTGTGCAGGGGATTTGTGCACGAGAGAAGTTTCCACCATTTGACAAACTTTGTATCGATTGCATCCAAGACGAGGCTTGGATACATTCCTAGAATGGCAAGCAGAGGTATTGATGATGAGAACCTGGCCCTAGATGCTCATTCTAGGAAGGGAAAAAGAAACGATTCTCCAAGGAGAGAGGCATCTCCAGAACAAGGAAGGACCTTAGCAAGGTCAAGTTCTTTGCCTATCATCAGAAGGGGCATTATGCTTCACAGTGTTCGAAGAGGAATAAGGGAAAAAACAAGACGCAACTAGATGTAGCTGCGTAGACAAGGACTCAAGTGGATGAGTTTGCCAAGAAGTTTAAATAGACATAATTCTTACTTGTTTCCCAGACTTCCTTGGGTACCATATCAGTTGATACATGGCTAATAGATAGTGGAACCATATGTCATAAGACAAGAGAATGGGAGTTGTTTGAGATCTTCACAAATTCTGACTCAGATTTGTATGTGGAATTTGGTATGGGTACCAAGCATGCAGTGCAGGGATCTGGAACAATGTCATTCCAGATGGAGTCATGAGATATGTTGAGAGTGAAAAATGTGTTATGGGTGCCAGAACTCATGAGGAGTGTGCTCTCAGTCTCAGAGATTGAGAAGAAGGGCTATGAGGTATTATTATGGGATGGGCAGGCGTTGTTCATGCCCAGAGGATCTATCTAAGACACAATGGTGATTCTTGGAGTTAGAGAGAGCAACTTGTATAGGCTCAAGGGCCAGCCCATGC
>ML784239.1:399183-471592 GCA_009831015.1 Picea engelmannii | reverse complement strand
TACCCTATTATTTAATGTTTCTTATCCTTATTTTTAATGCTTCTTATCCCCTAGTATACGTAGATCATTTAATTAAACAATTAAATTTATTAACCCTCTTAAATTTATTACCCTGTTCATTCAATGCGATAGGTAATTAAATAATTAATTAATTAATTAATCAAAATTATAACAATTAATTAATTAATAAATATTTAATTAATATTATCATGCCAATCTTTGTTTAGTTAATAACATGTTAAAAAACAAATTAATTACCTAATAAATTTTACTTAATAATCCCTAAGCATATATTCAACTAGGGTTGTTACAAAAAGCCATGACTGAGTCCGAAGAGAAATCTTCAATTTGGCTTCGAATTAGATAACAATCATCAATCTATAGTAGTTGGTAATAACTCAAGCTTTGGCAACCATATTCCAAGAGGAATTTTTTTAAGCAGGGATTCTTCTATAATAATTCTTTTTACTTGAGACAATTAATTAGTATGAAAAGGTTTCCATGAAGAAAAACATCTTCTCTATATAAATTTTTGAAATACAAAGAACATTAAAGTTTATGTCGTTCTTCTGACGGACTCAGATATTGTAAAAAGGTAAATATGAATAGTGTCTAGACTTTAAGCTAAACAATCACATTGTTGGATTGTTATGACATATTTGACATCAAATTGTAGCATTAATTTTGAAAGACTAATATTTATTCAACTCTGACCTGCACCAATATAGCTTGGAAAACCATAATGGTACACAATGGAGAGTGAGCCATCCTTCAAGATAGTCAATAATAGCTCCTTTTATGAGCTCATTGACCCTTTTCTAGCATCAAATGGTCAACAAGGAGCCCAAGGAACTAGAAGAATTGAAATGCTACTCAAGGGATAGTGAGGGCACTCTCATTTTCTCACTGGAAATTTCTATAGTTTTTTGACATATTTTGAAAGAGGCTTTTGACATAAATCAGGTGAGGAAATTGAGGCTTTAGGTTAGGTCATTGGATGATTTCTAAGTCGTTTGGTCACTATTCATGAAATGGATAATGAATGCACCAAAACATTTGGCATGGGAAATGGTTATACCAACCCTCTAAACATGTTTGGCTTCTACAATTTGGATTGTCAAACAAAACCTTTGAATAGTGATGTAAAGGATTCAACGTTCAACATTTGGGACCCTCAAAGGACCCTAAACACACTGACCTACTTTCATAGTCAATATAAATCTACGAAAAGATATAATATTGTAAATGATACCATTAGCAATCCAGGAAGTAAAAATTATGGAGTTGAGACCATTAGAAACCCTTAAACAGATGTCAAAGTAAGTGTGACATTTTTCCTCTTGACATAGGTCATTGGGCCCCTTTCCAAGTCTTTTATCTATTTGGAATGGTGAAAATTAATAGTGTATAAAACATTTGCAAAAAAAAGTACATGAATACATCCACATATTTATAATCGTATAGGTCAAGTACAATGCTTTAAGGGGATCCTTAGATAAGATATATAATGGAAGTAGATATAAACCCTCATATGTCAACCATAAAGATATTCAGTTAAGAACCAATGAGCACAAATTACATGAAAGATATATCATGGATTCTCCAAGTAATCTATATTCAAAACGAATCAAGATAAATCTTAGTTTTCAAAAAATTAAAAATAAAAAGGCAACAAAGAAAAATCATTTTGTTTTTTGATGGATGAAGACAAAAAGAAACTAGTGCCTTTGCAGGGACAGTCTATTAAAACATTTTTCAAAAATCTAAACAATAACTTGTCAATTTATAACCATGATGAATACCAATCAAGGATGTTTCTCCAAGTTTACAACTTTCCATGACTTAATGACTCGTACCACTATCGGCTCTGTCGGAAGCTCGTGAGGTTATGCATTATATATATATAGTTATCATTATAATCAAACTGAAATGACATTTTTTTTTAATGTAAATTAAAAAAAATATTAATTATAATTATAAAAAATGATAACCAAATTCAATCTTCTATCATTTTTTAATATAGAGTAAAGAAACAATGTTGATTATGATTATAACATTCTTTAATTTGAGGTAAAGAAATAATGTTAATTATGATTATAATTATAAAAGAAAAATTCAATGTTGAATATTTATTAAAACTAATGGTTGGTAAGGTTAGAAAGTTATACCTAATTTATTGAAATTAGGTATACCCAAGTTGAAGTAAACACATAATATTATGAAAAGTGTTATAGTTATAGGTTCTCGTTCGAAAGTTAGTAATGGAATAACTAACTTTCGGTCGAAAATTTGTAGTTTGGTCGAAAAGTGGAAAATAGAAACACATGTTGACCAGAAAAAAAAATAGGGGGACGCGACATTTCGACACAGAATGCGACATTTCAACACAGAAACGTATAAATTGTTTCGGTCAAAATCTTATTATCAAATTTGTGCACACACTCACTCTGCATTTTAGCTATTTTGACTTTCTTGGGAAACATTTTCACTATTTTTCATCTTTTGGAGCAACATTTTCATTGTTTTTCAATCTTTGGTGCAACATTTTCTCTCTTTTTCACATCTATCTTCACTCTAAATCTATTATGTGTCGAAAGGGATTAAATCCCTTGAGGTGCAATGATCTATCTTCACTATGGATCTATTATGTCTGGAGAAGGATTAAATCCCTTGAGCTGCAAACATTTTCTCAAGTTTTAGGCTCTAAAAAAGAGTTTTCACCTAAAACGATTTAATACCTCTAAAAACATGATAAATCTAGAGTTAAGATAGATTTACACTAGTTCATCACATATATATTTTTCCTCTTTCTAATCATGTCTTCTAAAATTCTATCAACTCTATTATCTAAACATGTCTTACATAATTCTAATGAATCTTAATATCTAACCATTTGTATCTTAATAATAAACTATAATATTAATTAAAATGTTTTTCATAAAATATATATGATATTATAAAAAAAATTAAGAGCATACCACAATGAGCAAATCCCACCATATGCCTCAGGCATCTCCACTTGGATACCAAAGGCGATGTCTTCCCATGATAGTGAAATTGGAGCTCGAACATTGGAACTAGGGTGCTCGAAATCTACACATTACCTTCCTCTCTTTTGTTAGTATATCTTCTCTTCGTTGTCATTACTAACTATTTATAAGTTATAACATAATGTGTGAGTGCAACTTCGAGAAACAAAGGAATAAAGTTAATTCTCAACCAATCATTTTTTAATATATAATTAAAATTTATTCTCAACAATAATCAAATTTAGCATGAATTATCAAACTTAAATATAAATTAAGTTTCAAAATTGAAAAAAATTATTTATCATAAAAAAAAATAATAGTTTTTAAAAAAATAATAAAACTAAAAAATAATAATCCTAAACACAATAAATGATAATATCATAAACACAATGAATTCCGTATAATAAATTATTTTGATAGTCAAATTATATCTAAATTTTAAAGAAATATTTATTAATTCCAATTATCATCCTCATCATCCTCATGACTCATTACTAAAGCACATCATATTAAGTATATTCTCATCCTCGTGACCAGAGCACATCATATTCATATTAATTCTAACAAAGCAAAATTAGAATAAAAATCATACCAGTAAATGATTAAAGTACTGCACAAATCTTGGGAAGAGGATTTTGATCATTACATCACTCTGGGACACATTGCTATTTTGACCCTCTTTTGCAATCATTTTTAATTATTTTTTATTGTAACATTATATTTTTAATGTAAAAATTATATTTAATCATAAATCTGATATAATATATTTTTTAACTAAACAAAAAAATAATTGCTATGCAATCATCTTCCTTATTTTTAATTTTTAAATTTAAAAATAAATCATATTTTATTTCTATCTTCCTTATTTTAAATCCTTAAATTTAAACATAAATCACACTTTATTTCTATTTACGTAATGTTTTTAAAAGCAATCCAAATATTTTCTTTTAAATGGACACATCATATTTTTGAAATATACCTCACCTAAGTGTATATAAGAATCTTGATTATTAGAATACCTCACCTAAGTGCATATACGAATCTTGATTATGGAGAGAAAATGGTTTGAATGGCAAGGCAAAAGCTCGGCGTTAATGGCATTTCTGCGTAATTTAGGATTACCAGGGCTCGTTTTTAATGGCTTCTCTAGGTTGTTTGCAAGGTTCTTTTAGAATGGGAACTATGGACATAGAACTCGGTGTCACTAACTCTTTGGGTGCTACCAAAGCCTACATTTGGCCTTACCTTACGAGTTTACTATAATAAACCCGAACTCGATACAAACGAGCGATTTGACCATTGTCTTCTTCCTATATGGAACTAGAGCATAACACTAATGGTATAGATAATGCTCAAAGCTTTGGAGCGCTTCCCTTGACTGTTGGATACCCTCTAGTCTATCTATTACTTATCTAAACCCTCCACTTATTCTCCATAACTGTCTTTTCTCATCCTTTACATCTACATCTTCCACTCTTTTGTTCTCTTACTGTCTGGCATAATAACTATATCTCTTGTAGACTTGATAGTTATGTTGCTTACTTAATCCCTAAACAAGTTTTTCTGCCTTGAAACCTGCCCACCATTACTCTCTGCATGAGGTGGCACCTACCGGAGATACCTTTCAGCACCTTCCAATGGAGGCTGAGGTCAACGCACTAATGAGTGCGACTGACAAAGCCCTATGGAAGAGTGTCGACCTCTTCCCACCATCAAAAACCCCTTTTGTATATACGTCCTCTCACCATACCTTATTACCAAAGGTGGCAGAACTATCAACTCCGTTGCATACCATTTCACCTTGCCTGCCTACCACTGATACACTTCTGACTACATCTCCGCTACTTGGACTGATATCCTCTATTGGACGTGCAGACAAACACCAAAAAAAAGGTCTTCCAAAACGTGCCCAAATTTCTCAGTCGTGGCTACCCAAGCCATCAAGAAACAATAGACTATGGAAGCCTAATAAGAGAAAACGACGATTAATAATGGGCTCGGATGTGGGATTAGAGGAAAGCATTCGACTCTCCCTTTGTGGACTTGTGGGTAGGTTCACTTACTGTGCTCTTAGCTTTGACTTATTGCCGGAATGGTTATTAGATAATTGGCTTCCCATTCTTGGATATGTGTCAGAGCTCATTTCTCTATCTTTTGGTTGGTTTGGTTTTATTTTTAACACTCCTGAAGACTCACAACTTATACTTGACACCTTATGGACCATGGGAAGTGGAAATATTATGCTCAAAAGGTGTAGGGTTTCTTTTAACCCATCAATAGACTCCTTATGTTTTCGACATGTATGGGTTCTTCTACCCAGACTACCCCTACAATACTGGACCGAGAAGGCATTGGAGGCCATCGGTAATGAACTGGGACACTTTATTTGTATTGACCTAAAACTCTTGAAGAGCTCAAACATACGAATGGAAAGGATTTTGGTCGAACTGGACATTCATGCTGGGCTTCCGGATGTCTTAGAAATTTTCTAGCGAGGTCGCTTGGTGAATCAATGACTAGATTACCTTGGTATTCCTTTTCGTTGTTCATCATGTCATCAAACGGGTCATCTCTAGTGCGACTGCACAGGAGCTCTGAAAGAAGAGAAATTAGAAGGATCCTATCTTCACAAGTTACCTAGGGATTATTCTCCGAGCGTGGACTCCTATACTCAAGGCTTTGAAGGAATTTTGGATGAGGGGACTGAGGACCTGATGGACACTATCAATTTACTGCCGACTCCTCCCTCTTCTCTCATGGGTAAGCTTAAACAGTTATGTCCTACTATGTATTTTACTCTTTCCTCTTGGGAACGACACCATTTAGACACCTCAACAATTCCAGGTCTTGACCCTAAACAAACTATTTTTCCCATGTCGTGCAACCCCATTATCTCTTTACCACATATGGCTTTAGATTCCTTTAAGCATGATCCTCCTTCTACCTTATTGACATCGATCATTGAACCTCCATCTTACTCCCTGCCACTTAACATGGGTGGGGCCCCCTCTGTTTCCTCCCCAAATCTGTCCACTGATTGAGTAAACCTTCCTACTACACCCAACTCATTGAATATTAATATTACGGCTGGGACTAATTCTCTGCTATATTCAATACAGGCTCAGGTTATTGATAGTATCGGGTTAACCTCCTCCATCCCTCTTTCATTGGATTTGCACCTTTCATTCCCACTTCCTACCTATTTAGGTAATGCAACTATCAATGATTTACAAGATATACCTTCTACTTCCTATCATGACCCATCTACATACCCTATTAAAAAGGATTTCTCCTGGTCATGTGGCTTAGGTCTTGAGACCTTGCCTATAAAAACTCACAACACTCGGAGGAAATCATGCTCATCTGTCACACTATCTATTGTTCCACCTGTGGATTTGACTAACCTTGGGGCGCTTAGAGGCATTAAATCCCTAACTAGGTCATGTCCATGATACTCTTGTCCCTAAACATTTTTGGGGTTGGATGTGCCCTCAAAAAGGCCTCTCTTCGGTGACTGATTGATACCATTCATCCTAGCATTATTTTTCTACAGGAAACTCTGGTGGACGGACAACATTCACATGCTTTTATCAATGGATTAAAGCCTAACTGGTTTTTTAGTGCAGTAAATTCGGTGGGCACTTCGGGTGGATTTCTTGTGGCTTGGGATCTTGTCTTTTTTTATCTGAAGCCTTTCCTTTGTTGTGGTGGCATCTTATTGATAGGCACTTGTTGTGCCAACAAGCGACAGGTAAACATTCTCAATGTATATGGACCTTTTTTTGACAAATTGGCTTTTTGGTTAAAGGTTTCGACTTCCGGTCTTCTAGCAAAACCAAATATCATCCTGGAGGGGGATTTCAACTTTACCTTATCATCTGCTGAGATTTGGGGATCAAGTGTCTCCACCGACGCAATGACCTTACAATATAGTGCTATTTTCCAGCAACACAATCTGGTTGATCTCCTTCAGGCCGAGGTGGTCCCTACTTGGAGAAATGGAAGATCCGGTGCAACAAGTATATCTAAGGGTCTTGATCGATTCTTCTTATTAGAATCTCTTCTTCAACATGTCGATAGATACAAAACTTGGGTAGAATATCCATTCATCTCAGATCATGCTCCCATTATTCTTCAACTTGATTCTTTCTCTCATCGCTCTTCTTACCCTTTTAAGTTTAATACTATTTGGTTGGGGAATCCTGATTTTGAGCGACTGGTCTTCGATGTATGGACCGACCAGACCTTTAAAAATGAGTCGGATGTTTAGAGGAGACTAGCTGTGAAATTAAAAGTTCTAAAATCAAAAGTAAAACATTGGGCCCGACAATAGTTATCAAAGACTTTTGATAGTCTGTCTTAGCTTGAAAATAACATTCATGATTTGATCTTTGAAATCTCTAAGAAAAAGGGTAGAGCTACCTGGATCAAATGTGGAGACAACAATACAAAGTATTTTCATAAATATGCGAGTCACAGAAGGAATTACAAGCATATATGGGTTCTTCAATCAGATGATGTTGTGTCTATTACTAGACAAGAAAAACTTCTTGATGTGGCACACTATCACTTTAAAATTGCCTACTGAGAAAAACGACTTACAAACATTATTGATCAAGCATCAATCACAGGTCTATATCCTAGAATCATCAGTGATAGTGAGTCATAACTACTCTTTACTCCATGCACAAAAGACGAGATTTGGAAGGTGCTCAACACCTTTAAAAAAGACAAAAGTCCCATCCCAGATGGTTGGACAGTTGAATTCTACCTACATTCTTTTGATCTAATCAGTGATGATCTTTGGGAACTGGTTGAAAATTCCATAATTAGAGGAACAATTTCATGTGTTCTAAACTCTACTTTTCTGACGTTGATTCCAAAATCTAATCATCTCAGTAATTTCAATGACATTAGGCCTATTGCATTGTGTAACCTCTATTATAAGCTTATCATAAAACTAATCGCTGACATGATCAAGCCGTACATGTATCATCTTATCTCAGAGGAACAACTGGGATTCATCAAAGGCAAGCAGATTCTGGATGCTATTGGATTGGCCCAAGAGGTACTACACAACATAAAACAAAAGAAATTACAAGCACTCATCTTAAAACTGGATTTAAAAAAATCACTTGACTGTATCAATTGGGACTGTCTCAGAATGATTTTATTGCAATTTGGTTTTGGCTTCCATTTCACAAATTGGATCATGGGGTGTGTATCTAGTGTGACTATTGTCGTTCTGGTCAATAGAGAATCTATAGCCTTCTTCTCAAATGAAAGAGGCCTACGACAGGGATGTCCTCTCTCCCCACTACTTTTTATTTTGGCCCTATAAGGTTTGAGTATTCTACTCAAGTTGCGACAATGTGATGGGATTATCACTGACATTAAGGTTTCCAGATTGGTAAAAGTACTGCACTTATTCTTTGTGTATGATATCATTATTGCCACAAAAGTGGACCTAAGAGAATGGCAGGAAATCAAATCAATCCTAAATCTCTTCTGTCGCGCATCAGGTCTACAGGTAAATGAAACAAAATCCACTTTCCACTATTCTAGTCTATTGGAGGCAGACATAGAAACTTTTAAATCTATCTTTCCATTTGGATACCATGCGATCACACTAGGTCTTAGATACCTTGGATATTATCTCAAGCTGGATTGCTACAAAGCAGCTGATTGGAACTAGCTTCTTTTAAAATTTGAAAAATGTATTCCACACTGGTGCAATCGATGGCTCACACTGGGTGGAATATACATTGTATTAAAATTAGTGCTGGTGTTATTGGATAAATCGGTAGGTGAAAACACTAACTGATCTCCCTATATCCACCTAGATCTAGAAAAAAACACACCAGAGCATGATGCTTTCCTTAAGTTATATATATTGAAT
This sequence comes from Picea engelmannii, assembly GCA_009831015.1. Classification (NCBI taxonomy): domain Eukaryota; kingdom Viridiplantae; phylum Streptophyta; class Pinopsida; order Pinales; family Pinaceae; genus Picea; species Picea engelmannii. The sequence continues at coordinate 462,664 of ML784239.1, read as the reverse complement.
TTACTAGCTAAAGAGGGATAGGTGACATACCATTTAAACACCGCTTCCTCTCGCCATCGCCATCTTATCTCCGTTCCAACGCTCATACAATGATGAACCTGCAAAAGAACGCAACCAACCAAAGTGATATTAATAGCATAAACTCAATATAAACCTATGTATGTGATCAAGGAATCATACAATAAAACACAACAAGCTTTATAGGAAAGAATCATATTACTATATCATATCAAATGTGAAAGAGAGATTACAACCATGGCCTTGATGTCATAAGGTCCCTTCCAACTATCCTTCATTCTCCACACACTTCCACTCCAAGAATTCTAAGAGCATAGATCTGATAATATTCACAATATATCTTGACAAAATGGCTCATCTAGCCAAGCCAACAATCTCCAAAGCTCAATCCAATCCAAGATCCAAAATCGAAAGCTACAAAATCTAATCTCATCCAAGCCAACTTTCTCCATGAGAGATCCTCTCCTTTTATAACCTGAAGAGGATAAGGTGAGGAGGTTAGGATGATCCCACTAAATCATGAAAATGAGTAAGATCCAAACCATTCAGATGCCACCTCACCATGGAAGTTTCTCCTTCTAAAAGCATTGAGAAGATGCTCGTTTTTCCCACGTATGAGCATTTTCACACCCTGCTTATAGAGAAACCTGTGAACCCCTCGCAACCCAGCTATGGTGCAGCCTGCGAGAATCAAGCATTCTTGCACCCTACCTATATAGAAACCTGCAAACATACTCTTTAATAGGGTTTTTTACAAAGGAGAATGCAACTTCTTTTCTCAGGAAAAGTTCTTCTCTCTTCTTTCTTCAGGAACTCAGGCCACTGACCCCTCTGAAGGAAACAGATAGGTTTACATCATTAATAGTCATAGGGATGAAAAAAATAATGTGTAACAGAGAGCCCCCCAAAGTATGAAGTTAAAACAGAGTGATAGCTGAAATACTTTGTCAATTGTGTGTAGGGAACAAGGAATAGTCGGTCGGAAACCTACCAACAAACAAGAAAATACAGTACAATAATATATCATCACTGAGGTAGGAATTCCCATACTCAGAATATAAATGACTAAGAGCATAAATGCCAACATGCGAAGATCCATGTCAAGTAAGACAGTTCATGGCCACCAAACATACACTGTGGATCCATGCCAATATGACTCAAATCTGAACATAGCCACCAAAAATACACTGTGGATCTATGTGTTAAAGACTCAAATTTGAACATATCCATGAGACATACAATGTGGATCTATGCAACAGTACAAACTGAAAATACTCCAACGCAACTCTATAGTACGAATCTAACCATGTGAATACATGTGCTGAAGTCGAACATGATAGAAGCCACTTGATTACTGATCATTAGTGTATACCGTTAACAAGTGTGAGGGAAATCAGCATTAATGTCAATGACTCCCAAGGTACTCTGGTACAATCCAACGAATGTGAATCAATGAGTTGAGGTCGAACACTCGATGAAATCTCTCGATCAGGGGTTGATAATGAAAACCCACTATCGAAAGTGAGGAAACCTACCATTGAGGCTTGCAAGTTCCAAGGTACCAATTAATTTCTAAGTCTAATTCATGGATAATGAGTTGAAGTCGACAGGAAAAGACTCATCATAGGAGGGCCTTAATATATCCCACATCAATGACATGAAACAGGTAACAAGATTTGAAGTAGATCAGAGTAACAAGTGATTCAGGACTGACTCAGGGATGGCTGACACAATAGAAGGCTTAAGGACTGCAGAAATCATTGACGCAATAGAAGGACTTCCGGGTTGAACTTATTTTTGAACATAGTGACGACACGACAACTGTCTTGGAAACACGGACTCAACAACAGGGATCACAGACCAATTTGTAATCTTATAAATGAGTATGATCAAGAGACAAGCGGATTTTCCAACCTAGACACAAAGCAAGTGAAAGGGTGTCATGCTCAAAAGTGAATCCTCCATGAAATACATGTTTAGACACATTTCTTTCCCAATTTCCCCCCCACCATTTCTGGCGAGTAGCTCTTTATTTTTACGCAAGCTTGAGGAGGATAACATATGCTTGTAAATGTAAGCTCATCCTTTGGACGAGTCCCGCAGAGTATGTTTAATGAACCCTAAGAAGGAGTGTTTCAGTCCCATATGGGCCTTTGGATGTTTGTTTTAACGAGTCCAAAGATAGAAAACTCGGGGGTTTTTCATATTTTGAGAGTCTAAAAAACACTTAAAGAGAACTCTCTCAGTTCATTTTTCGTAAAGTGCTCTGATGAGACCGAAAAAGAGATAAACTATCGCTCAACAGACGTTTTCTTCAAATACTTTAATGAGCGTGAAAAGAACAAGGTCCCTCGACAATATTTTCATTTTTAAAGAGTCTAAAAAGAGCTTAAAGGGAACTCCCAGGGGTTCCTTTTTCGTATAACCTTTACGAGTCCGAAAAAGTCTAAAAAGAGCTTAAAGGGAACTCCCAGGGGTTCCTTTTTCGTATAACCTTTACGAGTCCGAAAAAGTGATAAAAGTATACTTGGTTACATTCTCATTGATTTACGAGCATGAGAAAGAACAAAGACTAAGCTTGGTAACTTATTCTCATGTATTTACGAGCATGAGAAAGAACAAAGACTAATCTCAGGATTGTTTTCATTCTTACACAAGCTTCAAAACAAAACAAAACTATGCTTGGGATAGATTTTATTTTTTTACACAAGCTTAAAAACTAAACAAAACTATTCTTGGACCTGGTTTCATGTTTACACAAGCTTGAACCAATGAAAAACTATGCTTGAGGTAGGTGGTTTCATTTTTACACAATCTTGAACCAAAGTAAAAACTATGCTTGAACTTCCCAACGCATTATCCACGAATTCACATGGTTGGTACTTAGCTCCCAGTTTAAGAACCTAGTGGCTCTACTTCAGCATGAAGTCCAGAGGCTGAAAGTATTTCCCCCCAAGATTTGTTTCATCCAACGACAAAGGCGGAGGAAATGAAGCTTCAAATACTAGACGAAGGACTTGACTCAAACAGAGAGGGGGAAAACTATTTCATTTTTTAATGAGCTTGACACAGAAACAAGAACTATGATTGTAACCTCTGTTTCATTTTTTAACGAGGTTGCCACAGAGATGAAAAAACTATCCTCGTAAGTGGTTTCATTTTTTAACGAGCTTGAAATTAGAAAAATATGCTCAAGTCTGGTTTAATTTTTTAACGAGCTTGAAATCAGAAAATCATGGTCATAGACCTCTGTTTCATTTTTTAATGAGGTTGCCACAAAGACGAAAAACCTATCCTCGAAGTCTCTCTTTTTGATCATGGATTCCAAGAATATAATGCTCTGGAATGACACCATGTCAAGGGACAAAACTCGGTCATGGCTTCTAAGAGGTCTTCGTTGGAAGGAAGAAACACACTTTGGAAGGACACCATGTCGAGGGTCATGACAAGAGTAAAGTGATTAGGCTCTAACAACCCTATCGAAGAGATCACCATGTCAACTACTGGATCTAAGTCATCAGAAGTTGAAGACATGGGAGACAATTCCACATAATTGATATGTGGCAGGGGCGATACTGTCTTCATATAAGAACCATGCAGGGAGGTAATCTAGTCAGGACCGATGAATGAAAGTTGATAAATAGTCACCATTCTTCCATCGTGTGGGAAAGATATCACATGAAAAAGAGTGGACACAATAGATTTCATGGCATAGACATAATCTCGCCCAAGGAGTAAAGCAAAATCCAAGGGGTCTTGGATGACCATGACATCAATAAAGACAATTTTCCCTCCCAAAGTTACAGGAAACTGAGGAAGGGTCCCTAAAGGTTGATTGGTTCTTCTATTAAAATCTAACAAATTATGCGTAATTGGGGCAAGCTGAGGACAACCCAAAGCTTTCCAAGAAAAATAGGACAAAATCTAACGGACGCACCTTCATCTATCAACGTCCGAGGAACGTCTCGACCACAAACTTGCACTGTAATCTGGAAAGGAATGTGAGAGGGACGACGAGTTCCAATTTGCACACCCCAATTAAAAAGGATGGCCTTATTACTTGGAGGGGATTTCACGGGAGAAGGAGGAATACCCCCCACATGGCAGATTTTGTATCAATGAGAAAAATGTGGGCAGTATCAGGTTTACTCTCTAGAGGGAGAGTAGGATTGACCGATGGAGAGATCGGATCGACCATTTGGGTTGCATTCTCCAAGGGGAGAAAGGGATCGACGCTTGGAAAAGGATCGACCACTTGGGTTTCACTCTCTAACAGGAGAGTGGGATCAACCGAGGATGGGATTGGATCGACCACTTGGTCTACTGGTTCAACTAAGGACATGACCAGATTGACCACTTGATCAACTAGACTGACCGATGGGGGAACTAGATTGATCATTCCATCAACTATAGGTGGTTTGAGAGAAAGCTTGCGATAAGCAGCTGGAAGTTGAGGCTATGAAACAATCATGTCTTCCAGGAATTTCAAGGCTTCTTCCATATGAGGGCAAAGATGAGTTAGATGACACCCTTTGCATAACATACACAGGAACTTGGCTCTACTTTTCTTCTTCCCAACTATATAGTGACTAGTCGATGGGAAGTCATCAACATGTTGTTCAGAGGCTAACAACATGGGTTGGAGAGGATGTGTAGACCATGCTTCTATAACCTTGGATAGACCAAGGAAATCCTTAAGAAGATGGTTAGCCTTATAAAGCCTGCAAGGGTACTTGGGCTTACGGGTTGTTTGGGTGATCTTGACATCATCAACACTCCCAACACGATTAACAATAACTGGTTGTTTTCCAACATGTTTAGCAGTGGTTGGAGGTTTTGATCCTTGCTTATTTTTCTTGTTCTTATTCTTCCTTTTCTTCTTCTTCTTATTCATCGGGTTACTAGCTTCAGAACTTTCACTCCAAGAAGAAGATGAAATGGAAGGCGACCTTGCAAGCGAAGAAGGAGAAGAAGACCTTATTGGTGAAGAAGGTGAAGGATCAACATGAGGTTGATGCTATTGGGGGAAAGTGATTACGACCAAAGCACTTACTGCATTCGGGATTACCTGAGTGGAAAACAACCATACCGGTAATCCAATTGTGAGACCTAGAAGGCTCAAAGTAGCGATGTGAGGAGGACCAATGTTTCCGAAAGAAGGAAAAACAAAAGGTTCCCCTGGAGCAGAGGTTCCTTCATTGGTCATTTCGGGAACTAACGCCATTAAAAACAAAAATCCAATCTAGAGTCCACTAGGGAGAACACACAACACACGCTAAAAATCTAGTAAGCAAGCAAGGAAACAAAACCTTCTCACAATGAGAACACTAGTTGGTGATGAAATCCAACGTCGCGAGAACAATGTAAGAAGGGGATGAGATAGAGCAGGTGGAAAAGTTATGTTGATGACCTGCTTAACGAACTTACACCCTGGTTCAAGCTCCCACACATAATCGTGGGTATACCCTCCAAGGAGCCTGGGTGAGTTTGGCCAACGTCGATTCTAGGTACCGTGAAAACTTGCCCCTCCACAGTCTCTTTGTGTAAAGACCCTAAAGATATAGGCCACTAAGGTTACCAATCACTACGACGATGCCTGGGGAAATAGTCGACAGTACGATCCATGTGCAAGGGTAGGGTATCTAGCCCGAAATCAACTTGAAAGGCTTCCACTTATCATTGTGGGTATACCTCTCAAGCGACCCCCATAATACATGTAATCTCTACACCAAGACCAACAAAGCAGGGTGAGTAACTCTGCCAGTCTCAATGCGACCTCGTGATTGACCCTTGTGTTAGAAGGGCTTCTCAGGACAAAATGTAGTAAGTGGATTTAACTCTCCCTATCACAAGATACTATGTTTTTTTGCAGCTTTGGAAAGTTAGCTTTCACACCTATTCCAAAGCCCTACGACTAATCTAATGTAGGTTTGCTACCAGAAAAGATAAAAATGTCTAATCAATTTTTATAAGCACTTTATTTTATGGTCGTTGTTACTCAAGAGGAAAATGGCGTGGACAATATGGTGTTTTGACCGACTCGAAAGTTATGCAAAGAGATGAAGATGCAATCTTTTCATTTTGATGAATGCTATGCTACAAGAAGGAGAAAACATTTATCATTCCTGGATGCACAATGTCCCAAAATCTTAAAACTCATCAATATCAATATTCTCAAGAAATGAGCAAAAACGACTGTACACCAATGCACAATTCATGCCCCCCCCAATCTAATATAAAGCAAGAAATTAAATATTTTTGTTTCAAAAACTTCACTAAAAGCAATAATGAACTTTATTAAAACAAAGAAACCCAAACTAAAAGTTTTATTTTAAAGCGAACTATTCAGAATAAATCTGATCTTTCCCTAAACAATTCTAAAGAAAACACAGGCTTTGGAATTGAAAGACACTCAAAGCAAGAGACTAATCCTTCAAAACCAAACAAAGCAAAGATGGCTAAAAGAAACTCAAAGAATGTCAAGCAGAATGTAAACAAATCAATATAATCTCCAAAAGTTCAATCCAGCTGATCAAAGAAAAACTGGGCATCAAAATATAGGAAAGCCTAATTCCAAAAAACAATTTCAAATGTGTTCATAGTCTAGATATAGGGTGCAGTGCGAAAATCAGTGGAGTTCGCAGGCTGGACACAGGTAGGGTGCGAACATGTCGCACTAGATTACACAGTAGGGTGCAAAACTGAGGGGTTTTCGCAGGTTGTAGACCAGTACAGTGCGAGACTGCTTGAAATCAAAGAGAATTTGGAAAAGGACAAAAGTTTTGAGTGAAATTCTAGGTTCAGAGAGTCTATATGGATCTCCCATAGACTTAAAGATTGTTAAACAAGCAATCAAAGCAAAGGAAACTAGGCTAACTAGGAAACAATCCGTTCCCCAGTTGAGTCGCCAATTTTGTTATTGGATAAATCGGTAGGTGTGGACACTAACTGATCTCCCTAGATCCATCTAGATATAGAACAAAACACACCAGAACATGACGCTTTCCTTAAGTTTTAGATATTGAATTTACTAACTAAAGAGGGATAGGTGACATATCGTTTAAACGCTGCTTCCTCTCGCCATCGCCATCCTAGCTCCGTTCCAATGTTCATACAATGATGAACCTGCAAAAGAACACAACCAACCAAAGTGATAGTAATAACATAAACTCAATATAAACCTTTGTATGTGATCAAGGAATCATACAATAAAACACAACAAGATTTATAGGAAAGAATCATATTACTGTATCATATCAAATGTTAAAGAGAGATTACAACCATGGCCTTGATGTCGTAAGGTCCCTTCCAATTGTCCTTCGTTCTCCACACACTTCCACTCCAAGAATTCTGAGAGCATAGATCTGATAATATTCACAATCTATCTTGACAAAATGGCTCATCTAGCCAAGCCAACAATCTCCAAAGCTCAATCCAATCCAAGCTCCAAAATCAAAAGCTACAAAAGCTAGTCTCATCCAAGCCAACTTTCTCCATGAGAGCTCCTCTCCTTTTATAAGCTGAAGAGGATAAGGTGAGGAGGTTAGGATGATCCCACTAAATCATGAAAGCGAGTAAGATCCAAACCATTTAGATGCCACCTCACCATGGAAGTTTCTCCTTCTAGAAGCATCGAGAATATGCTCGCTTTTCCCACATATGAGCATTTTCGCACCCTGCTTATAGAGCAACCTGTGAGCCTCTCGCAACCCAACTATGGTGCAGCCTGCAAGAATCAAGAATTCTCGCACCCTGCCTATATAGAAACCTACGAACATCCTCTTTAATAGGGTTTTTTACAAAGGAGAATGCAACTTCTTTTCTCAGGAAAAGTTCTTCTCTCTTCTTTCTTTAGGAACTCAGGCCACTAACCCCTCTGAAGGAAACATATAGGTTTACATCATTAACAGTCACAGGGATGATGAAAATAATGTGCAACAGCTGGAAGGTTAGGCTATTTACTGGATGGCTCTTGCCAACATTCCTCACTCCATTTTGAATAAGATCAGACAATTGATGTTTTCTTTTCTATCGACTGGCAACGTTAAAAATCATTCTCTTCATCCCTACAGATGGGACTTTATCGCAAAGCCAAAAGATGTAGGTGGCTGGGGTCTTCATAATCTTACACTTTTCAATCAAGCATTGGTGTCAAAAACTCTTTGGCATGTATTAACACAGGATGGCATTTGGCATCGTATTATATTTGGAAAATATATTACACCGTTATCACTTGCTTGTTGGCTCAGACTTCCAGTTATCTGTACAAATAGCGCCTCACCGATCTGGAGATCTCTTTTAAAAAATCTTACTTATATTCATCACTGGTTATGTTGGAAACCCGGTTCGAGACTTGCTATTCACATATGCAGGGACGCGATATTGGGTCTTGGATCAAAGGCTTATCTCTTTTCTGGTTTACTTGAGTTTCTTAGGAATTTAAAAGTTTTCTTCCTTTTTCAAGCTCAACATAACTCAGACTGTGGGTTTTCTTGCACAAATTGGAAATCCAGTATTGATTTGGGACTCTCGGGGGCACTAGAACAAGAATGTAAATCTAATTGATTAGCGCTAAGTGGAGCGGGGATTCGACTACATGCAGTGGAAGATACTATTAAATGGAATGGTGGGGACTGTTCCGGCCTATTGACTGTAAAGAACGTATACAATGATATCTCTTCTACTATCTGGTTACAAAGATCCACTGGATGGAGAAAAAAGCTTTGGCATTGGTCCCTTCCATTAAAATTAAAACTCGTCATTTGGCTTGTTGCAAATGAAAAGATTCTGACCTGGGATATACTTCTTCGTCGGGGTTGGATGGGTCCTAATATGTGCTTTCTCTATCACAACAATTCTGAAACTATCTCCCACATCTTTTTGCACTGCCCATTTACTAAATCGATTTGGCATAAGATCTTTTTAGTCCTAAATCTCAAAAAGATGTGGACGGGTACAAATTTGCACAATTGCTTGGAAAATTGGTCTCTGCAGAACTTTACCTTACCTCATCTACCAGTTATTGTCTGCTGGATTGTTTGACTTACACGCAGTAGGGCAATTTTTGAAAATTTAACTACCTCAAAAAACATTGTTTGTTTCAGAATCTTGGGTGAGCTGAAAATTGAAAAGATGAAGAGGATTGTTGTCCCTGATTGTATTCAACCACTTATCCAGACGAATGGAAACAATGCATGGTTCAATGGGTCTTCTCAGAACTCAGGACTACATTGCGGAGCTGGCCGGAAGATTCATCGTTGTGATGACTCTTGGATGACTTGGACCTTCAACTGTGGCATAGGATCAAACACAAAGGCATAACTTCTTGGTGTTTGGGTCACCCTATATTTGGCTTCTCGTCATAATATTTTGGATCTTCATGTGAGGGGAGACTCCAAAATCATTATTGATTGGTTAAAAAAAAACGAAAAGCTTCAAGTTGTGGCGTTGGAATGCTGGAAAGATAGGATCGTTGAACTCTCACAAACTTTCTCACAGATCAAGTTCTCTCATATTTACCGGGAATTAAATGTGGAGGCAGATATCCTATCTAAAAATGCCTTGTTGAAACATACTGGTATTTTGACGTATCAACATTGGACAGATGAACCAGAAAATCCTCCACAATGTATTACTCTCTTTTAGTTTTTTTATTCATGTTAGACTTTTGTTTTTTTTATCACTCTAGCTTGAAGATATAGATTTATTATCATCATGATAGAATAATGATGATAGGATTTGATAGGATATAACTATCTCTACAAGTATTATGAGATCTCGTCCTATTATATGGACATGCTTATGGTATAGTTCTGATATATATGAAACAATCATCATCCATATTGTATAGGAACTGTTTTGTATCCTTTTGGTTATTAAAAAACAAATATAATACAAGTAAAAAAAAAAATTTGCCAAAAAACGAATCTTGATTACTATAATACCTCTCACCTCTTGAGTGCATATAACATTTTTTATTATTATAATACCTTTTGACTTCATTTAAGAATTTTGATTGTTATTATAATACTCCTTGAGTGCATATCAGAATCTTGAAATAATTAAGAGGTGTCCTCATACTGTAAAGTGGCATATCAAACATTTTTTTTTTAATGAGTCTTATTTAAAATTTGATTAGAAATATTGGAATAGAGATTCTACAATTCAAATGAGATTTTAAAAGTGTTGGATCTATTTATATAATAATGAAAAATTATAAATTTATCAACAATTATATTATAAATTTTAATATTAATTATTTAAAAAATTAAAAATATATATATATATATATATATATATATATATATATATATATATATATATATATTTAAATTTATTCTTTATTTTGTTAAAACTCATTTAGAAAAATTATAAATTCATCAACAATTATATTATCAAATTTTAATATTAATTATTTTAAAAAATTCAAAAAAATTAAATATTTAAACTTATTCTTTATTTTGTTAAAACTCATTTAAAATTAAGAACCATCTATCTATATATTTATGGATACTTAACTCGAAGAAATCTTTTATTTTGAAATGATGTCGTTTACATATCAAATTATGTATATCATTTCCTTTAATGCTTCTCTCTTCGTGATAGAGATGGAAAGTAAAATATGATACATATAAAATATAAAATAATGTACATGAGAATWCATTTGATTTGGGGATAAATATTATTATTGTGAACACAAGGATCTCCAAAGGATTCAAGTTGAGCCTTAGATTTTGAAAGGGTAATATTGATAATTCGACGTGGCCCTTGGAGAAAGAGAGAGCACGCTATAATATTTAAGTTTGAAAGAGAAATAATATAATATTAAATTATAGATGAGCCTTAGATATTGAAAGGGTAATATTGATAATTCGGCGTGGCCCTTGGAGAAAGAGAGAGCACGCTATAATATTTAAGTTTGAAAGAGTAATAATATAATATTAAATTATAGATTTTATTTTTTTGAGTTTGAAAGGTTAAATTATTTTTTGAAAATTTCAAAGTTAAAGCGATTCAAATTTAAAGAGTAATAATATAATATAAATGATACATTTTATTTTTTTTGGGAGTGTGAAAGGGTAAATTATTTTTTGAAAATTTTAAAGTTAAAGCGATTCAAATTTAAAGAAGGATTAGTTTAAGTTTTTGGAGTCGGAGAATTAATTTTATGGGATAAAAAATATTCCCTATAAAAAACATATGTTTTTTTATAGAGGTGGTTTTTTTTTTCTCATTTAGATTATAAATTCATTTATTCAAGAAGCATTAGATTTATCCATTCATAACATTGATACATGATATGGACTATGTGGTAAACCACACGCAAAACAATGATTTAAGTTAAAATATATAGAATAATTTCATCCATTTCATTAGGTCCATTCATAAAGTAAGGGGGACATAATTTGAAACAAGACACATAAGACATAAAATAAAGTGAAGGTCCAAAACAAAGGACTTTAAATGTGATACATGACAATGGACTATGTGGTAAACCACACACAAAACAATGATTTAAGTTAAAATATATAGAATAATTTCATCCATTCCATTAGGTCCATTCATAAAGTAAGGGGGACATAATTTGAAACAAGACACATAAGACATAAAGTAAAGTGAAGGTCCAAAACAAAGGACTTTAAATGTGATACATGACAATGGACTATGTGGTAAACCACACACAAAACAATGATTTAAGTTAAAATATATAGAATAATTTCATCCATTCCATTAGGTCCATTCATAAAGTAAGGGGGACATAATTTGAAACAAGACACATAAGACATAAAGTAAAGTGAAGGTCCAAAACAAAGGACTTTAAATGATTTCAAATAATTAATTTCATAAAGATGTAAAGGAGGCACACACTCAATATTTCATTCTTTAATTAAAGTCAGAAACTACAAAAGTTACGAGCTCTAGAAATAGATCTCTGTGAAAATTCTTAAAAGAATATTTCAAGTTGATTGTTCACAATCAAATAAAATGTGTGCAAAAATGACACTACATAATATATGTGATACTTAAATAATAAAATAAAATGTATATGTCCTATTGAGATAGGATGGGGCTCCCGTGGACCATATATATGATAGAAAAGATTACCTAGAAGAAGAAAAGAAACAATCAAGGATCGACTTTACGGGCAAGCAATAGACAAATAAAGTTGGATGATCATAGATTGAGATGAAAGAAAGGGAAATGCTTCAAATAAAAAATGAGAGTGGAACATGATGGATGTATCTCTCATTTTTCCTTTTGAAAATATTCAAATATGTAATTCAAACTCAGCCCTAACTAGTGTAACCACTTCTTAGAAGTTATGGAGGATTAGTTATTGCATTCAATGCATCTTTGAGTCAATTTTCAATATAATATATTAACGGTGAAATTGTTATATCTTGTTTGACCCAACATGAAAAAAACTCATCCTATATAGATTTACATTCGAAGCATGATTCTTGTATTGAGGTCAGATGGTCTTCATTATCATTAATGAATCTAACCAACCATTATTTGACCTCTTCTTCTGGGAAGTTAGTGAGGTTATCAAACTCACTACCCCATGAAATCTTGAGTGTATTTAACTCAAATTCTAGTTGTTCTTTAGTTAGCAATGTGGCCTCTATGAACAGTGGTGGGCCTTCAAGTTATTTGACTATGTCAAGGCGCTTTAGGAATAAATCAATTATTTTCCTTCCAAGTTTTTACAAGTAGCACTTAGTTCCTAAAGGATATCTATCCTTGTGACCCAACTAGCTCTTATCTATTTTATTTTGCGCTTGGAACATAGATCTTGTTTCTTCCTAGTGAGATCATTCATATATGATACTCTTACTATAAATGTAATTACAACATTTTTATAAAAATACTCATGATTTTCCAGGTCTTTTTGAAGATAGTATGTAAGAGAAGAAATTATGTGCGCTAAGTTACTTAAATTTGTACTAACCTCCCATGCTTTCAAAAGTATATTCAATCATTTACTTATGTTCTTCGCAACATATTTTTTGATTCCAATTAACAACCCAACAACCTTCTTAACTTTAGAATATGTATTGGGTGTTCCTTTAGGAATTGGTTCTAAGATAACAATAGACAAGGGTTCAACAAATAATGGTCTTGGACTCAAAGCGTCTTCAAACTCGCTTATAATTTTCTTTAGTCTAGAATTTTCCAATTATTGCTCTGTAATTGAATAGGCAAGAGCATCATCAATGATCAAGTGTAATTTGAAAATTCTAGAAGGTCCTTGTCCTATGACATCAACCTCTGAACTCCATTTTTCAATGACTTTCTTATTCTTAATATTAATTTTCTTTATCTGTAACTTTTTAGCTTCTTTATTATATCTGGTGTGATGTAATGTCAAGGATTTCTCTTCAAAAGTAGTTGGTCCATCATGGGCCAACTCTTCTCTGATCTACTAGATTTCAACCATTTGAATTATTGCCCATGTAGACACTTCATTGATGTTCTCAGCCTCCATTTTTATTTGATCATTTTCTTGGTTTTCAAATTTTCAAGCACTCTTATTACTAGTGCTCCTTTTTCTTTTTGTAGGTCCGATAATATGTTCTTTCTCTATGTGTAGACGAGAGACATTACCATCATCACCTCCTCTTGTGCATCATTCTTTATTCTCTCTTCCTTTTACATTAGTCTCTTGGCTCTTTTGAGTATAAAAGGAACTCCTATAGGGGAGGGGGGTATAATCGACATTAGTACTAGTTGTAGTTTTACCCCTATGTTTGTGCTTAGCTTGTTGACTTTATGTTTTCAACTTAGTCTTCTTTACACGTGTTTGAACTAATTTTTGTGACAAATTCATCATTACAGAATTGTTTTTCTTTCTTGGAGACGAATTTGCTAGTGTTGGGGTCGTTGTCATCAGCACCTTCTGTGACTTCTCACATTCTTACAAAGAAAGTATCAAAACCTTTCAAGGCTTCAACGTCTTTAATTGAAAAGGATTCAACAATTCGGTTGTTTCAACTAAATGGGCTAGACTTTTTATTGAAACATCAACAACTCAAAAAGGAAAAGAGATAAATTAACAATTCGTTTTGTTATTGAAGAAGAAAGACTAAGATTTGTATTGTCCATAGACCTCGGCTACAAAATTTCTGTCACAAACAAAACAAGGAAGAAGGAAATTTTTTCCTTCAAATATGAACAATTTGATATGAGTGGACTCTTCATCATACACGTGAATTATTTTCCCATCGATAAAATTCAACACTACCTCTATGAATCTCATTGTCTTCGTTCCAATAAGAATATGTCTGAATTCCCTTAAAAACTCATCTTTCACTTGACATAAATGAAATGGTGCATTATGTCTACGTAATATAGGGTATTGGAACTATGCTATATCATTATCAATATCAATACTACCCTGTTGTGAGAAATTTCACCTGCAGATAGGTTGAACTCCCCCTGAACTGGGTTCTCTTCAGTTAAGGACATAACAGAACAAGTGGACACTACCATCCCTCTTTCCTAACTATTCTATATTTTCATGCATGAAGGTTGAGGTGAAAGAGAAAAAAAAGAGAGAGATATAACCTTATTCTCATAGGTTGTCCTCGTTGCTCTGGTGTCAGAACTGATCCAAGTCCCGGTAGAAGAAAACTCTTGCAATATTCCTGCAAAAAGTAAAACAACCCTTCTCTTATACTATTTAACGTTAAATAAAAACCAATCTATCTAACTTAAACTAGAAAAAACATTCATGCATTAAATTGAATAAGACAAGAATGAGGAAATAGGCCAATTTATATTCATAATTAGAAAGTTTGGAAACAACTTACAATCGTGTCGATGTGATGCAAGCTTCTCATTTCCATCCCCTTGTGTGCATCACTTGACAATAATGAGAATGCTTCTCCAACTCTCTCTTAAATGTCACAAGAACAAAGGTTTCATACCCTTAGAACTCCCTCCCCTAAGCTCTCACATAAGGAATTTAAATAATTTTCCATTTGAGAACTAACTCAACAATCCAAGGAGAAGATCGCTCACTAGATCCACTAAATTGGGATCTCCAATATTTTTAGGGAGAAAATGTCTCTCAAGGATTTTAGGGAGAAAATATCTCTCAAGGATTTTAAGGAGGAAATATCTCTCAAGATCCATCAAATTAGGATATTTGTTTGAGAAAATCTCTCAACCACCCATGAGACTCTCAAATTCTCCTTGAGATTTGGAAACTGAATGTGAGGTTGATTCTCACACTAAATTGATTTTTTTTTTTAATAAAAATGAATAATACATGTGCACATAGTATTTTTACCTTCACATAATTAATTTCTCCTTATACATACCTAGGGATTATGTCAAATATTCTCACATGGTAATGACATTACAACCTTCAAGTGTAACACTTACTATCCACAGGCCAATGGCCAAGTCAAAGCTACCAACAAAGTTTTGTCGACTATGCTTCATAGGATGATAGGGATTCACAAATCGAATTGGCATACAATGTTTTTTTCGACATTATGGGCTTATTGAACTTCAATTAAAAAATCTATTGGTTTTAAGCCATTTCAACTGGTGTATGGTTTATAATTCGTGTTGCAGATTGAATGCAAAATACCATCTTTGAAACTAGTCATCGAATTGCTTCCTAATACCTCAGTCGAGGATGAACGCCTTTTACATTTGAAACAACTAGATGAAACTCATTGTGATGCCGCCTTGGATAACGAAACTCATAAAAAACGTGGAAAATCTCAATATGATAAAATCGTTAGACCTTGTGTGTTTTTTGAAGGTGACTTGGTACTGCTATATGACCAGGATCGTGAAAACTTAAGAGATGGAAAATTTGAGCCTATGTGGCATGTCCCTTACATTGTTAAAAGTGTGTTAGAAAAAGGGGCTTATGAGCTGGTATCTTATGTTGGAGTTTCTTTGGGTGAACCCATAAATGGGATTTACCTTAAACATTACTATTCTTAGAGTGATTCTACATAAGTTCTTTGTAAATATTGTAACATACTTTAGTGTTCTTTTGTTTCCTTTTTCATCGATTTCTACCTACTGCTTATCCTGCATTGTGTTTGATTTGCAGATGTCGGCATCCCCTTTGACTTATGTTGTCTTTGTTGATGGTACTAGTTGTAGTACCTAGAACCTTTCTTCTACTACATGGGAAATCTACAAACCCACTGAAGAGTTCATAAGTTTACACGGTATATGCCTTGGACGTGCAACTAATAATATTGCGGAATATAGTGCAATCATTAAACTATTAACTGAATCCATTTCACTTAGCATTCAATGCTTAGTTGTATGATTTGACACTCAACTTGTGGTACTTCAGTTAAGTAACATCTAATCTATTTGAAGTCCTACTCTTTTACAGGTATATTTAAGGGTTCACCTCTTGGAAAGATAATTTGATTATTTAGAATTTCGACATATTCCAAGAATTCTAAACACATTTGACATGCGCTTTAGCTAATCATGTGTTATATAAACATTTGCAACATCTGTAATGATCACATACACATTTTTCACTAAATAAGACAAAAGTAGAATTCGTTTTATATTAAGGTTCCAAAAATTTTACAAAATGTGTTGAGACAACACCAAACCTATGGATTCCATATCAATACATGTCGATGGTCAAAAAAGACTAAATAAATCCGAAACACGGTGCTCATGATAACACATTGTTGCCTGATCTACCCTCCAGAGCAGATGAGCTATACATCTAGAAACCCTTGTCATGTTCCACTGGTATTGATGTGGTAGGTCATCAATCTAAATGTCTGGAATTCCCATGGTCAATCCCTCAAGGTTATGCTCAATCTTCTCTAGCTCCTCTGTTGTCTCGTGGTTCCGAGCCACCATAGCATTTATCTCGCCATGCCTCTGGATTAGTGAGGCCCCATACATTTTGGACGGTCCAATATCTGCATGTTGAAAGCCAAATTAGTCTCAATACACCCCCCCAAAAATGGTTTCTTTTTCACCCGCATTAGTCCACTGATGCCCTGCTAGAAGTATTATATTTGGATCTCCTTGGAAATCCATTTCTTCATAGGCGTAGTCCTCTACCATGATGAGTTATTTCTTCATTCATTTGAAGAAATTATCATCATAGAAGACTATGGGACCACCACTGTGGCGTGTCATCAGGTCCACCCACCTCTTCATTAGAGGCTCTCATGGGTCAGGGTCTTCGTCTAACACCATAGACTATAAGCGCAAAAGTGGAAGTCTTTCTAAGAAGAAAGAGACTAAAATTGACTCGTAACCAAACCGCTTCAATCAACCAGTGTTGCACTTTGTCTATAGATCCTTCATGCTTTAGAGTATTCCCTTACACCAATTGAACATTGTTGGAGTCATACAATCCACTGCATATTGCATCTGAGAGTTGGTGGCCAAATGAGGAGATGCACTTCCTGCAACTCGAGTAATGGTGAATAAAGTGATTCTTAAGGAGAGGTCCCTCACATTTTTAATGGGAATACTCCCACTACTTTTTCTTGTCCTGACAATGCAATGTTGTGCAATATAATTCTCGGTCTTATCACCGCCTCCCCTCAATCCAAAAAAAGATATTCACTCTCCACGCCTTGAGAGCTCGGTTAAAGAATAGATCTCTTCAATATCTAAATCTAAATCATGGACACCGACCTTGAACACTTGTTCGTCAGGTTCCCACATCTTCACCAAGAACTCTAAAAACTTAACTTGAGCCCTCATGCCATGGATCTTGAAAATTTTATCCAATCCACACCTATGAAGAGAAAAAATAGTATTTGGGTCATTAGAGAAAATTTTATATTCTAATTCGTTCTCTCTTTACCTCCATTCCAACATTTTAATTGGTCAAAAGTTTGTAAACAACCAAGGAAGAATTTATTTGTTAGCCAAGAACTGAAATTTTCAAGCATCACTTCTCAAAATCCAACAGAAAATTTGGTTTCCGAGTGTCGCACTCTGCATATTATACACAGAGCGACAGTGTCATAGATCTCGGCTGGGAAATACTGCAACACTCTAGAGTGTTGCATTTACCGATATGGGCAGCGTGCGACACTCAAGAGGCACATTTTAGGGATTTCCCACAAGCTCGAAATCACCCAAAAAGGGCTTGAAATGATAGGAAATGAATATTAAATGAAAGAGGGAGAGAAGAGATATTACCTGGAGAAAATGGGAGTCTGAATCATCCACTGATATGATCGTAATCCTTTCCTGAAGTTTCAACCAAAATAGGGATTTTTTACTATGGAAGAGGTAAACAAACAATCGTGAAAAAAAATTACATTTGTCGATTTTAACCTAGTGAAGAATGTTCCTTTAAATATTCTTTTTCATTTTTACCCACTTTCATATAGTCCTTAATTGGTTGATTTAATTATAAAACATGATTGATGGCCTATTCTAGAATGTACAGGTGACAGGTCGTATTTGAAACATATTGTGGCGGTGAGACATATTTTTTATTTTTTTTCCTAAGAAAAAGAAAAAATTACCAAAAACACTATAGGGATTTTCTTTAAGCTCTTTTTGAAACCCTATAAATATGAAAAGATCATTGAGTGAAATTTCTTTATTTCACGCTCATTAAAGAATTTGAAATAACATCTATTTAGTTTTAGTTTACCCCTTTTTCAGGCCGAGTATGATTAATTACGAAAAATGAATACTCTAGTCAATATTGACTAGAAGAGTTCTCCTATGTACTATTTTATACTTTTTTCAAACTTGGGAGACTAAATTTACGAAAAATTTAACCCTGAAGTTTTCTTCAAGTATTTTTCAAACTCTCTAAACATGGAAAACCACTGAGTTTACTTTCTCTAGACTCATAAAACTTACATTGAAAGGCCCATATGGGATTGAACCACTCCTTCCTAGGGTTCGTTAAAAATACTTTGAAGGATGAGATTATAGTACAAGCATATGTTATCCTCCTCAAGCTTGTGTACAAATAAATAAGTATGCCCAAGATATGGTGGGGGGGGAATTGGGAAAGAGAAATTATATGAAATCTATATCAATCTCCGGCAGTTAGTCGCTCTTGAACATGACACTCTTTCACTCCTTATGCCAGGGTTGGGAAATCCATTTGTCTCTTATTGATCACATTCCTCCATTAGTCTACACTTTGGTTTGTGATCCCCTTTTGAGTCAATGCTTCCAAGACAGTTTTCATGTCATCCATATTTTCAAGAGAAGTCTAGTTGAAAAGAAACCTTTTATAGTGTCAGCCATCCCCGAGTCAGTCATACAACAATCCATGCTCTATATACTTCAAATATTTTCACCTGTTTTGTGTTGTTTATGGGGGATACATCAAGGCCCTCCTACAATGGACCACTTCCTATTGACTTCATCAAATTATCTAGGAAGATGCTTTAGAAAATCTATAGTACCTTGTAACTTGCTTGCCTCAATGGCAAGTTTCCCCACCTTCAACGATAGCTTTTCATCAATGACCTTATGATTCTATGGGTGTTCGACTCTATATCATTTATTCACTCTCAAAAGAATGTACTTGTGTACCTTAAGGGCCATTTTAATAATTCATGGTTTCTTTCTCATATGTTAATGGTAATCATCATTTACTGGTAATCATATGGTTTCTACCATGTTCGACTTCAACACCTTTTTTCACATGGTTAGATTTGTACTATGGGACAATGGAAATGAAGACCCAGGTTCTTGTCAAATAGATCCATATTACGATGGAGTATTTTGAGTATGTATTTTTTCATAGATCCACAGTGTATGTCTCGTGGCTATGCTCAAAATTTGAGTGTTAATAACATAGATCCACAGTATATTTCTAGTGGCTATGTTTAGATCTTAAACATTTTTGCATGGATCCACGGTGTAATTTGGTGGCCATGAACTATCATACAAGGATATTTCCATGTAAACATATATTCTTGGAGTTATTTAAATTCTGAGTATGGGAATGCCTACGTCGGAGATGATGTTGTAATTCCTTGTTTGTTGTTGACAGGACTCTAACTGATGAGTTCTTTTCTTCAATACCCACACAACTGTTAGAATATGAAATATGTGTGCTCATTTTACCATTGGCAATACCCTTGTCACCCAACCATAGGCTGAAGCCACCCTCCGAGCACCTTAACCTTGACAAAGAATCACTCTGGAAGCAAACCCTAGGATAGATAGCCAAACAAAGGGTAGCACACCTTTCCCCAAGGATAGTGCACCAACAAGAGTTGATAATATGTTCCAAACCCTAGCCAATAGATAGTCCAAGCGTAACTGCTAACTGCAGTTGCTGTAACGACAACTGTCCTCCAAACCTATGCAGAAACTGGACAACTGCAGTGTGCACAAGTGTTGCTCTGCAATTCTGAGACTGCCTACCAGAATGAGAACTGGCCTCCTGTATTTATACTAATTCTCGCTAACTGCCTGGGCCGACTTCTCATTCTGGGAATCTGTCTGTTCAGTATATATTATTATTTATGGTCGAATTCTTCTCTTGGAGGCTAATAACCTAATATAAATTTTCTTCTTGAGCCGACAAGTCTTCTAGGGTTATTAGCCAACTCATTAGGGTTTCTTCTTTCTTTCCAAAGTATTCTATCCTTGTCAAGTTTACACGTGGAGGTAAATACCTCCACAACTACCATAATATCAACACTCCCTCCTAGCTAGGGAGGTATTACAGGTAATGGTCTTGAGCACAAAACATACCATTCACCCGGTAGCATCAACATAGTTATATAGACTAGATCATGAGCACCATCATCATCATCATCAGTTGCATCATCTCTCGAAACTGTACTCTATCTGAGTAATCAGACATGATGCTCACTCCATAGAGTGATACAAGAGCCATTCTTTTAATCTAGAAGAGTAAATGTTCTAAACCATTTTCTATCAGGAAAATCTTTGTTCATCATTCATATGGCTGATAATTATTTCCAATAAACTGTTGATAGTATTCAAGGTAATCAGAACAAAATAGAACACAACTGTGTCTATCCATAGTAGTACATAACTACAATCTAGTGGTACACTACCACACCAAGTAACACACAAGTACTTGATCAACAACGTATAGTCGCGAACATTGGAACACATCCACCACAGTAGTATACGTCTACTGTCATACAGTCTTCATAAGAATCATCTGATACTAACCTGCATAGAAACAATGTTATGATATAAACTGAATCATCTGGGTCAATGTTTCACTCACATCTATGATATCTAAAAGAATATCTACCCTCAGAGTAGAACAATGAGATATCTGGACTATTCTTCTCAAGCAAGGAAGAATAAATGTCATGTCTTCTAAACTTGGACCATTCCCCACCCTGAGCCATTCTTCCCACACTAATCAAAGTGCACCCTAGAGAGAATGTATAAACCCTAAGGAATGTTTGTCCCTGATTGTTGAGACTGGACTATTCCCCACCCTGGGCCATTCCTCCTACACTAATCAAAGTGCACCCTAGAGAGAATGTATAAACCCTAGGAATGATTGTCCAGACCATTTCCTCTATTAACCATAAGAGGAAAAGACTGTCCTGTATCAACCTCCAAAACAGACCATTCCTCATGTTAACCACAATGAGAAATCGTTGTCCAGCGAGGCGGGCCAGTCTTCTTGAGTAACCCTCAAGAAGAGAGATTGCCCTAGACCACTCCCCATGTTAACCACAATGGGAAGTCATTGTCTATGATACATCAACAATCTGGACCATTTCCCATGTTAATCACAATGGGAAATTGTTGTCCGTCAGAAATCTCAATCCACTTTCCGAACAGGAAAACATCCACTTTCCAAACAGGAAAGCATCTATCCAAGATGGACTATTTTTCAATATTGAAAATGAATGTCCTCAATAATATTTTCAGTGCTCCCTCCCAACCTGGGAGTCATCTCTTCCTTTTTCAATAAGGAATTCATCTTCACGAGCTCCAACTTGAGTACGCAAAACTCTTTCATCTTGGATAGAAGAGTTACCAAAATGTCTGCTTATCTGCTCATCTGTGGAGATATGTATTGGAGAACCACTTTCTCCTTTCTGAACTTCATCACGGATAATGTAATGCTTGATTTCAAATGTACTTTAGTATGAAACACTGGTTTTCTGTGAAGGCTTCATTTAGCTCTAAACAATAGAGTATATCATTGTTGGAAAACTGGAACATATCCATGTGGCACTTCTTCTGTCATCATGAGATCTGATCTACTGAGTAATCATCTTGATGTTATAGTGAATCTTCACCACACTTCTGCTGTGCACTGGAGGTTCTCCACCAAGTTATATTCTTCTATCTACATACAAGGGTCTCTTTCTGGTATGCCTCAAAGTCTTGAGATTGGTCTTCATATGCTCTTTATTCAATTTCTCTCGAGGACATTCTTTGCATTCATCTGATGTAGAACTCCAACTCATGGATGTCGTGGATGATATAATGACTCATGTAGAGATATGTCTGGTTTACTGGAACAAGTAATCATCATAGTCTTCTCCCTACATATAGGAGAACCTCTAGCTCTAGATCTCACAATTCTTTCATTTATAAGTCTTCCATACATTGTTCTTCATCATGACTTTCAGTTCCTCTGCTTGATTGATTTTATTGAGTTTATATCAGGTTGACAATCTTGTGATTCTTAATACAATGACTGGTTGTTCTGGCTTCTCTTTCTTTCTTGGAATCTTCATGTTCTTCCTCGTGTTTAGCTCTTGGGTCCATGGAGTAGATTCCATTCCCTAAAGATTTCATTTCTTTCTTTCATCATAGGATCATGGATGTGGATGGACAACCAGGGATACTTAGAGGATTTTCTTCGAAGAAGTCTTCTTCTACAGTTGAACTGAACACGTACTGTCTTTCATGGTTTCTATCATGGATATATGCTTCATCATCTTCAATGGATCATAGGATGAGCTCCCTCCTAATCCTTGCTTCATGTATGAGTGCATATAATCGGCTCCCTCCATCTGATAGAGTCCATGCTTCCGTCTGCATCCTTAGTGTCTTCTGCAATATATAATTGGCTCTCTTTGTCTAACCGAGTCCACACTTTTGTCTTGTTGTCTTGTACAAAACGTCATAAGTCTTTTTCCAATTTCCTCTCCGTTACTGACTTCTTTTTGTCTTTGCTTCTTCTAAGTCTCTTCATGATTGATTCATCTTATCTTGCAATAGCTTCCACATGATTTGTATTTCATCCTTTCATGTGTATTATCTAATGATATCCATTCTTATCTTGTTGTTCTTCCATAGGTATAGTTCTTCTTGGAACACATTATCTTCCAAGAGATAGATATACAAGATATGTAYAGAGAYGATGCAAACAAGATATGTACAAGAAATAAGAAGAGTTTTGTTACCTTTAGAAGAAGAAGTCTCTTCCATCCTGCTTAGTCTTCTTTGTAGGTTCCTTTTCTTTGACAATTGATGCTTCGTGTTTCTCCTTCCTTTTCTTTAGCTAGGGACAATGATTCTTGTAGTGACCATACTTTCGACAGTTGAAGCATTGTACTTCTGAAATGTCTTTCTCTTGATTTGGCTTCCTCCTTGAACCAAACTTCCTTTTGTTCCTGAAGTTATTGAATCTTGTCGTGAAGGATTGATCATCGTACTTCTTATGGGGTTTCCCTTTTGCACTGATCCTTGATTCTTCTTGAGCACAACAAGTCCAAAGTTCTTCAAATGTCGGATACTCCTTTCTTGTGTTCATGCTTGCGACAAATGCATCCCACGTCTTGGGGAGACCATTGAGTACTATGTTTACCAACTCCTTCTCTGATATGATCTCTTCAATAGCTTGTATTTGATCTCTTAACTGAGAAATTGTCACAAAGTATGATGTTATGCTGCCATCATCATTCATCTTCATGTCACAGAGCTCATTCTTCAGAATCATTACTTGTCCAATGTTTCTGACTGAGAAGAGGTTTGTTAGGGAATCGTACATCTTCTTCAATGAGTCAAGATGGGATATGCAGGGTATCAAGTGGTATTTTATGGATTCCACTATGATACTCATAGAATTAATGTCATTTTCTTTGAACTTCTCCATAGCTGCAACATTATGCGATTCCTTCTCTTTCCCTTCTTCAAACTCTGGTTTCACGATATTTCCTTTCACAATATCCAACACTTTATTCTTGGCAAGGATGAGGTCAATCCTTGTCTTCCATTCTCTGAATTTAGAGGCTCCAACTAACTTGTTCTCTGACTTCATAGAATAATTCATGGTTGCTTTGACTTGGTCAAACCCTAAATTTGACCACAAACTCAAACTTCACATCTTGGCTTGCTGAGAGTATCAGGAGATGTGCTAGGCTAGAACGCACTGATATATCTGGAGATTAGGTCAATCCATTCACTTAAGGTGCCACGATAAGAGGATCAGGGTTTCTGTAACTGCTCCTACTAGTAACCCTAGCGACAGTGTCTTGGAAGTTGCTTTTACTAGTAACCCTAGTAGTAGTTCCTCAATGAGATCAATATCCTAGCGGCTATGTTTTCTTCCAGCGTTTAGACTGAATGAAGGAGGTGTGGGCCCATAACCTGTTAGACTATGAAAGATGTGTGCTCATTTTACCATTGAAAATACCCTTATCACCCAACCATAGGTTGAAGCCACCCTCCGAGCACCGTAACCTTGACAGAGAATCACTCTGGAAGCAAACCCTAGGCTAGATAGCCAAACAAAGGGTAGCACACCTTTCCCCAAGGATAGCACACCAACAAGAACTGATCAGATGTTCCAAACCCTAGCCAAGAGATAGTCTAAGCATAACTGTTAGCTGCAGCTGCTGCAACGACAACTGTCCTCCAAACTTGCGCAGAAACTGGGCAACTGCAGTGCGCACAAGTGTTGTTATGCAATTATGAGACTGCCTACCAGAATGAGGACTGACCTCCTATATTTATACTAATTCTAGCTAACTGCATGGGCCGACTTCTCATTCTGGGTATCTGTTTGTTCAATATATATTATTATTTATGGTCGACTTATTCTCTTGGAGGTTAATAACCTAATATAAATTATCTTCTTGAGTCGACAAGTCTTCTAGGGTTATTATCCAACTCATTAGGGTTTCTTCTTGCTTCCTGGAGTATTCTATCCTTGTCAGGTTTACATGTGGAGGTAAATACCTCCCGCAGCTACCATAATATCAACAACAACAAAGTATTTCAACTATCACCCCTTCTATATTCATACTTTGGGGGGCATTCTGTTAAACAATATTTTTTCTCAACTGACGATGTGCACTTATCCCCTATCATACAGAGCATAAAATCTATGTTTGTTTAAGAAGAACCTTACTTTGAGAGAAGGAAAGCATGCGAAAAAGGTTACACATGTTGTTAGGGCCTTTAAATCCTTAATTTAAGAGAGTGTTGCAGCTTGCACCGTTGCAGGGTGTGAAACCCTCAAGTGTCACGTGTTTCACCACTGTAGGGTGCGACAATGTCTTATGTTGCTCCACTGCAGGGTCCAAAACTGCTTAAAAGGGGAGAAAATGATGAAATTTGAGAAGATTCTAGAAGATAAGCTTCGAGATGAGGTGTTATCTAGTCGGTTTGGATCTCACCCGTACTCATGATCTTGGGGGATCCTAACTACCTCACCCTTTTCCTCTTCAATCTATAAAAGCAGGATTCCCTCATGAGGAAAGGCTAATAGAAAATAGTGGATAGTGGATTGAGAATAATGATTGATAACTTTTATTTTGGTTTGTTATTGGAGGATTGTTAGTATTCTTTGGTTTTGAGGAATTCAATCTTAGCTAAAGGATTTGGTTGATGTTGATGGATTTCATGGATGCATTGTGGGTATTGGAGCAGTGAGCTTGTTGGAAGGAGCTTCACAACATCAAGGTATCTTTGCTTGTAATCGATTTTCATTTTCATTAATACCATAATATAGTTTCTTTCCCACAAATGTTGTCTTTATTTTGATTATCTTTGTTTCATCTCTCCTTGATCGATTGCATAGGTTGCATCAAATTATACTTGTTTCTTTCACCTTTGTTTTTTTGTGTCTCTTGCAGGTTATCATACACAAAGTCTCATGAAAAAATAGTTGCAAGATACAACTAGCAAAGACAACCATCAATTACAAGGTATGAATCCTTAGCTAATTGGTAATTTGATTATGTCAACCAAGAGAAAGTTCTATGTTTTGTTTGTTTTGTTCTAGTCTTGGTTTCTGAGTCTAGGTAGATCTGTTTTTGTCTGCATAGACCGATTTGTCCAATAACAAAATTGGAGTTGTGATACAGGGTACTAGAACTATACTGGATCATTATTAATATAAATACCACCCCTTGGGGGAATTCCTTCGAATACAATACAATAAACCATATAAAAAACCAAATACGAGGTCATGAAGAACCCCTTTGTCTTCATAAAATTATAAATATGATAGGAAAATTTATTTGAAATCATTTTGGCCCAGTTGAAGAATACTCCCATATGAATGGAGAAATGCAATGCATATAAAACATACCTTGTAATATAATATGTAGTAGCTTATCCAACAAGTCATGAGAATATCTAAGAAAAATCTCGGTAGGGCTCAAAAAACATGGATATGCTAATATGTGTTATGTTGGTTGACATGATAGAGGATGATGTCAAGAAAGCCTTTAGAAAATTTACTCCGCCACCTTTGAGTCAAGAAAATAATCCGCTTATAGAGGCTTGAGGAATCTATCTGGAGTTGACAATCACAACATTTTTTTGAATACAATAAGAGTTAACAAAATTGGTGTCCTTCCATCTACCACAACTCAAATCATTCTATGCTTAGTGTCGAACATGCTTGTGCACCAAGAGACGAGCTCTTTGAAATAAAAGGCCTCTGACATGAAACCTACCTTAGCTAAACCAGTTGTCCAAATTTTGTTGGCGATTTTTTTCTATGGGGTGAGACTAGAATACAATGATAAATCATAGACCATTGAAAGTATTTATCCTAGTGGGCTTATAAATTGACAGTATATCTGCAGAAATGCTCTTTTTTCTTTCTAGTTTCCATTT
The DNA here is from genome assembly GCA_009831015.1 of Picea engelmannii. Lineage (NCBI taxonomy): Eukaryota > Viridiplantae > Streptophyta > Pinopsida > Pinales > Pinaceae > Picea > Picea engelmannii. The sequence continues at coordinate 435,613 of ML784239.1, read as the reverse complement.
GTGCCCCCTTTTCTTAATATACTTTGATATATGTGAATATTATTGATACACATTATGGACCTTTAACTAATAGGTAGATAAGATCATTAATAGTCCTTAATGAAACATCCCTTCGATATGCACACTTTCCTCTAGAATGCATGTGAATTATTAATAGTAATTATCATTTGTAAGAAGATTATCTATGGGAAAACGTAACAATTAAACCTTGTTTACTTTTGACAACCTTCTTTATCTTGTGGATCGAAACATCATAAGTTCTCCATAAATCACCTTGAAAATGGAAACTTTGAAAGGTTTCATAGTGCGAAAAGTCTTAATTATGGGACATTCAATGTAGAAATAATGTGAAGCGATATGTCTTGCAAAAGTGGGAGCTATACAGAGAGAACTCATGTAGAGAAAAGGTTATTGCGAAAAAGGTTGATGCAAAGGAATGGTTTGTGGAGAAATGATTTTGTGACGAGTTCTCTGCATGGGACACAACTCAAAATAAACTAAGTATCGGGCCAATGGGGAATACTATAAAAATAAAGTGTTGGGTTCTTATGAAAAGTGTAGAGAATGGACTCAATGCGGGATGCAGAGTGTGAATTCGATGCAAGGTTTCTTAGCATAACACAAATAGGAAATAAAGAAAATGACTAAGTGTTGAAGAAGGGTATGATTGTGTCATAAATTAATGTGGAAATGTGAAATGTATGTGGAATGCAGAGGATAATGGATTGGCAAGGAAAATGGAGCTCCTTCCACATCCACATGAATTGAGGATAAAAAATGCAATGGTTGAGAATGAAAATAGATCAACACGAGTGTAAAACTTATAAATATAAATCTTATTATTGTAATTAGGAAGAAAAGTTTGAAGGCCAGATGTTCGCTGAACAAATCTTGTCAAAGGAAAGTTATCGTTTAATAAAAGAACTTAAATGTTGGGGGAAATTTTACAAATATTCCCTCTTTGATGATAGTCTTTCATTTTTTGTTCAAGTTTTGTTTATATGTGATTTCCATTTCTAATTCTATTCTTATTTATTGCATCAAATATCACTCTAACAAATGGACATCATTTGACAAATTTACTTTGATTTATATTCTAAAAATTAGGAATTGGATGGCAATTGGATTTCATTTGTATAGTTAAATTTCTTGTAGGTTTTGTATTTATTCCAATTCTTGTTAATCTTATAGGTTTTATAACTAGTTCTAGTGTATAAATAATTAGACTTGATCCTTTTGAAACAATGGTACGTGATAGGACTCTTCATATCCTGTGTCCTATAGGTTTTTATGATTGTTTTATTAACCAATGGTTATGTTTTCCATTCCTTCATTAAAATTCACTAAGAAATTAAAACAAGGAACCTAGATTGAATGCTTCTTTCTATGATATTCCATTTGCTATTTTTCCAAATTACTCGTAGGATAAAAACAATTTTCATTATTAGCTTTGTTTTCCTTTTCATTGCAAGTTTTTTCAAGTAAATATTAGAAACATAACTTAAATCCAACTCTATATCTATGAATAATAGTTTGCAATGGGGCTAATTTTATGGTTTTGGTGATTAAATTTGACCCTCTAAAACACACTAATGCATCATGACAATATGAAATCCCTTGTGAATATGCACAAATTACCATTTTCTTTATGGATAGACATATTGTTGTTATTTAAACTAATTTTTATATTTTATGATTTCTACTAACATAAGAGAACAAGACCCTGAATGGGGTGACAATTGGAGAACATGCATGTTGGGAAATTAATAACCTAAGCCACCACCCTTTTCCTCAATATCTTCCACATGAGTATCATTCACTCGATGGGAATGGTGGTGCACCTTCTTTGGAAGAAAGATTTAATTGCGCACTCAAAGTGAGGGTCGAAGTATGCCTGGCCTAGTACGAGTTGAATGAGAGTTTTCAACTCAACCTTAATGGTGCTCTCCACTGTCAATTCAAAATCTATTATGGAGGTAAAAAATGGAAATTTTCATCTTGTTCTTTTTCTTGTTCAGGTCCGAACTCTGGCTTCCCCCTCCCATTCTGGTATTTTCTCCTTTGGGTGTCATCTCCCCCTCCTCATTTCCAATATTTCCCTAGCTATCCCAATGCCATGATAAAGTGGAAAGCTAAAGTGGGGGCCGACCTATTACAAATTTGTTGCTCGACACTGTCGTTCAAGCCCCTCCTCTACACCAATTCTACCTCCCATCTCTAATGTTCACCCTATTGTTCCTCCTTTGGATAATTCACCCTTCTCTATTCAAAATTGGTTGGACAATGATAAAGCCATGGCTGATGTTGAGGAAGAGTTCCCTCGGGATCCTCCTTAGGACCCTCCGTACTCCTTCCTTTTCTCATCCTCCAACATATTGATTCCACCCCACACTTCTGGATGACATTTCCAAAAGGATATTCCGCTCTAGAAACAGAAAACCGCCCCGTCGAATAAGATATCCCTACTGCAGTGCAAGATGAGGAGGCTCAATCAGTCAGTGAGTCTCAACCAACTAACCTTCAGTACCAGAGGCCTAGCATTTTTCGTTTCTCAAAGGAGAATCTGCAACTTGTCTTTCACTTGAGACGGGATGCAACATATCATATTCACCGCCAAACTATTCTCTGTCACCACCTGGATGCTTTGTTTGACTCCCTTTCAAGCGATCATGTCAAATGTAGATGCTCGACTTGTTTCCAACCTTATGCGTTTTCTCCTTAACCTCCTAATGGTAACAACAATCCATATTCTCCCACAGTTTAATTTATTTTTCTATTATTATGAATATATGTTCAGAACAATCATGGTTGTAGGTATGTTATTGCATAGTTTTTGGTTTACAATTTTTACCAGACTTCAAAAAAATCTTGAAAATTTTCCACATGTTCTGGTTTCCATGTGTATGGTAGAACAATTGGCTAGTTTTTCCATGTATACTGGTTTGTTGATGATTTAAGAAAATACAACTTTTTTATTTACAAAAAAAATGAAATAATAATAAGAGAACTAATAAAAATATTATCCTTTCTAGGCACCATTTCCATGTTTATCTTAAGTGGTCGGGAACCAACAAAAAACTTGTTTTAGGAAAAAATCCTAGTAAGATAATCTAAAAAAATAAAAAATAAAAATACCTAATTATACTTTTTATCTTATATTGTTTTCATTTTCAAATTATTTTTTTAACACAAACTTCATATTATCAAATGAATTTTGAACTTTCCCTTTTAGTTCTTCATTTATAAATATACTATATATTAGTTTATGTTTTCACCTTTATGAATTTCAATTTTGTAACTCTTAAAAGTCAAATTTAGGAACCCATATACCAAGAAGCTCTTTATCTAGTAAACTATATACTTATTAGAGACATTTATACATTTAAATCCTTACCCATGAAAAATATGCCACCAAAATCTCAAACCCTACCCCAAAAAAGCATAGATCTACAAAATAATCTTCAAAAGCTCAACCGTGACACCAAAAGCCATTCCCTCATTAATAACAAACACAAAAAATAACAAACACATTAAACTTGAAGAAATATTTTTGAGAAAATTGAAAAAAAAAAAAAAAAATATTACCTTTACCTTTATCCAAAGGGGATCCAAGAAATCTATACAAGACCTAAAAAACTTGCAAAATTCTCCATAAAACAAGTCCCCACAATCTTTAGGTAGAAAATCCCACAATAAAATTTCAAAATAATGCCAAGAAAGTTACTTTAAATCCACTTAAATAGTAAATTTAAATCCACTTGAATAGTAAATTTAAGAGTATAAGGACACAAAATAGGAGTTGTAACATTTTCTCCTATGCACCTTTCTTGTGTCCTTGTCATGCATCTTGCTTACATCTCTCATGTGTCCTTTTTTTTTAACCCTAGATTTAATATCTTTTATGAGTTGAATGTAGAAGGGTTGGTTGATTATTTTTTATTTACATTATTATTGACATGTTAAGAACATAATTGATTATGTCATTTAACATGATGTAAAGTAGACAAGAGAAGGTCCAATCAACCATTTTCCATTTATGATTTAATATCATAATGTCTTCTATGTTTATTTTACTAGAATTCACTTGTTCTTATGGTTTCAATGGATACCTATATTGATCTTCACCAATGGAAGGTTAAAGATCAACCAACCCTTCTCCTTGTCATATTATTTTTCACGTTTACCCATGTTTCCAATGGATTCATATACTCATCTTTTCTAGTGGAATATGGAGAAAGGGTTGACACTTTTTGATAATCATATCCATCGCAATACTTTTTAGCATCCATAGAAGGGTTGAAAAACCCTTATCTATCTAAAGTGTGAAGAATGTTCAATCAACCATTCTCCATCTATCTTTAATGGACCCCAATAAACCCTATAGTTAACATTTTGTAAGAGTTTAACATAGAAGGGCCAATTGATTCTTCTCCATTTACATTCGTATTGACCTGTCAATCACCTATTTAATTTTCCCATTTAATTTAATGTGATGTAAAGGAGATGGGATAAGGGTTAATTTACCCTATTTCATGGTGTTCTACATATTTATTTTAGTTTCATTTATTCTCATTTTTCAATGATACTTAGATTAATCTTTTCTAGTAAAAGGTTGAGTAATGATCATTATGCCCCTATTCTTTGTTATATTATAATTAAATTTTGACTAGATTTCTAATGGATCCATATACATATACTATTGTGTTTCAATATTAAAGACAAGGATTGTTTTCTTGTTCAAATAGTGGTGAGGATGCTTATTCAAGTTATTTCACAAATTTGCATAAGTATGTGTAAGAAGAACATGAAGAATGTTTCAAGTACAGAAATATTTTTCCAAATAAAAAAATATTTTAATGAACAAAATAAGGAAGGACCCCCTCTTCATAGCATGACACATGCACATTTGGAAAAAAAAATTCAATAATGCAAAGAAAAGATTTGGAACTACCTAACCTACCCCACTAACTAAACTAACCTTCTTATAACACATATAATTCACTAACCCACCCCTAACATACCTCACTAACCTACTTAACCTTATAATCTATTAACTTGCGTAATCTAGGCATTCACATAACCTATCCTAACCTACTGAGTAAAAAAAAATATTTAATAATTATAATTAATTATTTAATTAATTAAAAATTACATAAATAAATAATTTATTGAATATATTTATTAATTAGTTTATTAATAATTATTTTATTGAATCATATATTTTATTTTAATTAATTTTATTTATGTACTTTTTTAAGTATTGAAAAAATAATCTCATTTAACCCCAAAAAGAAAATATTGAAAATTTTTCATTCAATTGTGTGGAAGAGAACAAACTCATTTTCAAATACTAAACATAAATACTAAACATGGTAGTACTATTTAACCAAGTATTTGTTTCATAGAAACTAGATTTTTCATTCAATTGTGTGGAAGAGAACAAACTCATTTTCAAATACTAAACATGGTAGTACTATTTAACCAAGTATTTGTTTCATAGAAACTAGTTTAAGGTAGTCCAAAAATGTAGCGTATGGCACCCACATCACATGATCATTTTTTTAATTTTACTTAATAAGATATATTTAACCATTAAAAAAATATTCTCAATTAAACTCTTAAATATATTAAAAAAAATCATACAAATTATTGTTCCTTGTTATTTCAATGCATGGTGATACAAGAATTATACATAAATTAAGATATATACCTTATACAGAGTCTTATGAATTTATCATAAAGGTTATTAATATATGCACATTTAATCTATTTTGCAACTTAGTACAAGCTCCACTTCGGGCTCAAATCTTCTTATTAGTTCTTTATCTTCTTGAGGAGTGTAACACCCCTTCCGATGTTAACCTTCCAACATACACTATTGCATATAAAATGTGATCAATTTAATATCCATAGAATGTATAAGGTTACTCTACTTACATAAAGGTTGTAACTGTAATGTAAAGGTAGTAACTATAGTGTATTGTTATTATTATTATTTTGAAAATAGTTTTTTTTCTAAAAAAAAATAGAAAAATATAGTAATTTTATTTCTAAGGCAAAACAAATGTACAATGGTAAAGACATACATAATATTTTGAACTACTTGCTTCACAAAAATCTAGATAAAACCAAATAAAACCAACAAAATTAAAATTACAATGATAAAGAGATACATAATATTTTAAACTACTTGCCTCACAAAAATCTAGATAAAACCAACTATTGGAACTTCCATGTACTTTATAGAAATGTATTCAAAATAATCCAATGTATCATCAACTAAACGGGTCTTATAATCAATATGGAAAGTGAAACAATTTTAAAAAGTCAAAACAAATTATGTTAATTGAATTATAAGTCTTGAAAATATTTTATGGAATCATTCTAACTTTTTTTTATGTATTTTTTATGAGTTTCTGTAATGTCCCCCACTTTTTGATAAAGAGGTTTGGAGAGACTTAATAGTCTAGCTATTTCCACTAGACTATACTATCAGGTATATTGGGGACAAAGTCAACCAGAAGACATAACATTCTATTATTAAGTTGACTTTGGGTGGAAAAGGATAACTCAATGAAAGAAAAGAAAAGGTGAGTTAAGGTTAAGAGTTAACCCTAGGGGTTAACTAACTCAATAGATGAATAGACTGGAGCTATAAAGGAAAGGGTGAGGCACACTCCTAAGGCATTCTGGATTATTATCTTATTTGCATTGGAGCTCTTGAGCTCAAGCAGTTTTGAGGGTTTTGAGTCTAAAACCCTAGAGATCAAATTGATGGTGAAAGATCCCACCTTTCTTGATCCAGGCTTGGTCTCGGAGGTGAAATAATCCTCCCACACCATTCTACAGTGTTGCAGGGTTTATTCTATAGGAAGATTTCAGGCTAGGGCGGAACCTAGGGGGTTTCCAGCTAGGGGGGCACACTACCTTAAGGAGATTGATTCGATTTGGAGGAAGGAGAAGGATTTTTGGAAAAGGAGCACCTGGATTTCTTCGTAGAGTCCCTAGCATAATTCTTGGTCTATTCCAGAGGAGATTATCCTTACAGTTTATTTCTGGGAGCTTGAAACGAATTGGAGAAGAGAGGGGCGCATTACCGAAAGAGGTTATCCGTTTTTATTGGCTCAGATATTCATAGATTGATTTGATACTTCATCATCTTGTTATCATTGGCCCGATCTACAATCTGGGAGATTTTGGTGGGATTTGGAGGATCCTAGAAGGGAGAACGAATTCTCCTTGACTTAGTCAAACCAAGAGGGTGTAAACCAGTTGAGGCTTTTCCCAGTTTGAGGAGAAGAACTTCTCAGTTCATCTTGAGACTTAGCCCGATGGATTCTATTATCTTGATCTACATTCCAGGAGAGTTTGGAAGGATTTGGAGCTCGGAAAAGGGAGGGCCAAAACTTGAGAGTTTATCAGCATCCAGAGTAGGATGCAACTCAACCAGTTGGAGGGGTTTTGCAGAGTATTGATAGGGCCTTCTTATCTTTAGTCTTAGCTTGCTTGCTAGTGGACTTTGGAGGCTTGGATCTCTTCTTAGATATATTTTGGGAGGAATTTATCTTTTTATTTCTTATTATTGTATCGATTGGCAACCCATTTTGATATTATTGGGGCTTTCTTCCAAATCTACAGATCTCTTGTATATGGAATCTCCCTACTATCTAAGTAAAGGTCAGATCTGACATTATTGGTTCTCTAATGGTGTTATTTATACATCTTGTCTCGTTTATGATTATATGCTTCAGATATATTGCTCAATCAAAATTAAGTAAATTCATAATGCACATCTTCATGAGTACACCTACAAATACATAAACAAACATAGGAAATAGTAAATAGTTAGTGTCCCGAGAATTTTTTTTGGCTCGAGAACATTACAATGGTATCATAGCATTGATCCTCCCATCTTGTGGGGATTAGTGCATGCAAAATTTCAGTGGGATTTACATGGGTAGACACAGGAAGCAGACAAGTGAGACAGAGGCAGAAATGGACGGATCATGTGAGGACAATGAGCCATAGATTCTGGTAGGTTTCGCCAAGGAGTTACAACACTCCATAAACATGAAACAAAGCACTGTTGTGCATCATCTACAGGAAAACTAGGAAGCAGTGAGCAGGGGACAGGTGGAAATGAAAGAGACTCTGAAAAGAGTGAATGATAGCCATGAGAGATTGGTGCAACTCCTGATGCAGATGACTCATACAGGGACGGGTTCAGAGGTTTATGCCAATAAAGAAGCTAGTGGATCTCATGGAGGGACTATACCTCAACAGGAGCATAGCCCCGTTATCACAGTGAGGGACATAGCTATGAAGGTGGTGCACCCTAGGGGAAAACACACAGTAGGACCACCACTAGGCCCTATCTACCTACATTCTTAGATAATGAACGACAACACAACTATGAGGATGATATTGAGGACAATTTTGAGCAGTATGCTAGGGAGTATCATGCCTTAAGTGCAGGATTCTAAGGGAAAGTCACGTTGGACTAGTATTGTGGAACCAAGTTTTGGGGTAAGCCTAAATAGTATCAAAGGCCCAACTATGAATTGGAACACAGAGAAAGAAAGATAGAAATTCCTTATTTTGATGGATTTGCTAAGGTGACTGCACAAGCATGGGTGTAGAAGCTGGATACCTACCTACAGCTTAACCCCATGAGGAAGATGGATGTCATCAAATTTTCCACAATGTACTTGGATGGGAAGTCTCATGATTGGTGGTGCCATGGGTTGAACACATTGGGTTCACAATTAGATTATGTCCTATACAAAGTTCACACAGAGGCTCATTGACAGGTTTGACCAGGAGGATCCAAAGCTACCTTTTAGAGAGCTCACACAACTCAGATAGACAAGGTCACCAGAGGTTTACATAGAAGAGTTCCAGAGGCTAGCGGTGATGGTACAGGATGTGTCTCAAGCGAGACTTATGATGCTCTTCACATAAGGGTTGATGGAACCCTTGAGAGGTTGGGTCAAGGATTTTAATCCTACCAACTTGCATGATGCCATTTGGAAGACCTGAGACTTAGGATTGGTAGAAAAGACGAGATTCACCCCTAGACCTCCTAATCAAGGGGGTAGAGACCAAAGACCTCCTATGAACCAAGGAGGGAGATACCCAAGGGGGTTTGACCAAGGAAGGGGTAGGATGGATGAGCCCACTAGGAGAGAATTGAGGAGGAAGCAGTTGTGCTTCACCTGCAAGGAATGATGGGACCCAACACACAAATGCTTGGTTAAGGGCAAAGACCACTACATTGAGGTGATTCCATATGATGATGAGGATGAATATTTCAGCCACTTACAGAACATGGAGGTCGAAAAAAAAGGACATGAAGAAGAGGAGGATGCAAGTCATGACCTTACAGCAGATGAGAAGGTGACACTTGCATCCATCAATGGGGTACCTAAGTTCAACACTTTCAGGATGAGAGGGATGATACAAGGGAAAAAGGTCTCAGTTCTCATTGATGGAGGAGCCTCACACAACTTCATTGACTCATCCCTACTGAAAAGAAGACATATACCGACAGTGGAGTTTGAAGGATTTCGTGTGGAGGTAGCAGGGGGGCACACCATGCCTTGTGACAGGTACATTCTGGGAATGAAACTTACCTTAGGAAGAGATGATTTGGCATAGGATTTCTATGTTATGGACCTTCCAAACACCAACATCATCCTTGGAGTATAGTGGACTATCACATTTGGGCCAATCACCACAAATTACAAAACCATGGAAATGTCTTTCACAACAGAGGACAAGAAAAAGGTGGTTCTCATGGGTATGACAATAAACACACTGAGAGTGGTGACATTCAAACGCATGGAAGCCTACTTTAGGAGGGGAGACATTGTTTATACAGCAGAATGTAAAATATCAGTCAGAGTAGACAAGAAGGGAGAAACACGCTACTCACTAGAGATTAAGAAAATCATGGATAAGCACAACAAGGTCTTTGAACCTATACCACCAAGGGCACCGCCAAACAGGGGGTTTGAGCACATCATAGAGTTGGAGGAGGGTGTGACACATGTCATCACCACTCCCTACAGGCACCCTAAGAAATATAAAGACGAAATTTAAAAGGAAATCAAGGAGTTGTTGGATATGGTCCACATCACACCAAGTTCCAGTCCCTTTGCATCTTTGGTAGTATTGGTGAAAAAGAAAGATGGGACAATGTGAATGTGTATTGACTATAGGGATTTAAGTAAGAAAACAATAAAAAATAGATACCCCATCCCATATATTGATGAGCTATTGTATGAGCTCCATGGGGCAATATATTTCACAAAGATTGACTTGCGCTTCAGCTATCATTAGATAAAAATGAGGGAGCAAGATATCTCCAAGACTGCTTTTTGGTGTTACTATGGACAATATGAGTCTCTGGTCATGCCTTTTGGGCTCACTAATGCACCAGCCACCTTCCAGTCATGCATGAATCATTTTTTCAACAAGCAACTGAGGAAGTTATTATTAGTCTATGTTATCGCTCTATAAATTCCCAGAGGTTGTCGCTAGGTAGAAGAAATTTACTAGAGGTAACTTTATCCAACCACTTCAAAACTGGGATCTAGCCCTTCCAGTTTCAGAGAGGGATCTCTCTGTAAAATTTAACTTTGTTTTAGATTTCAGATCTTAGGCTAGTTAAATAAATGAGAATGTGTTGTTTGTTTTATAAAAATGGCTGAAATATTGCTTACGCATCCATTGGGCTATGGGGTTTGTTTTATAAAGTTCGAGATCAACAAAAAAAAATTATAAGATGTTTTCATAGGGAAGGATAATGCAACTGTTAGATCCTTTAGAATTTAAATGGTGGATCGCAGAAAATATGAGATAATCAATTGTAACCAAGAAGCATTTAAGAATTTCTTAATCATAACATCAGAAGATAAACATTTAGATCTTTAAAAGCCAGAAACAGAGTATACAGAGATATATTCTGCAACTTCAACTTCTTTTAAACGATCAGATATAGAAAACATAAATGATTACTAAGATAGGAAGAACCATTCAACTAAGAGAAGAAAACATCACCAACAACTAACATGCAGGAATCCTGTGAAATGCCCTTTTATTACTGGTATATCTTTGATAAAAATTACAGTGCTTACAACTTGCTTGGGCATAAAGATCAACCCTCAATACTTTGAATTTTGAAGTATATATAGAAAATATTACAATCAATCCTATCATTAATGATCAAGACGTGGAAAAATCTAATGATAACTAAATAGATAACATAATACTAAATTGTAGGAACTTCTTATGATCTGTCGAATTCTCCATGCTGATTTTGGGGGAAGTTGTTGGCGAGTCATCAACTTGACTTTGACTATTCTGGATGCTTACTTGTACATCCACCTCATCTTCTACTAGATCAATTCACACAACTCTTCCCATCTTTGCTGATTTGGGATAGTGACTTTTAACAACTTGTGGTAGATTTCATCCATCTCGATATATTTGGAAAAAGTCGGTTCGGTGATAAAAATGTACTTGATTTCATGTTGGATATGGAGATCCAACTGGAGAGATTCTAGGAATTCCTTACCTGTTATGCTTCCCTGTATCCCTAAGAATTTGGAGCTATCCTTTGCCACCATGGAAATCTTTTGCTTGTAGTCGGGAAGTGTCATCATCTTGTCATTTAGAACCAATAAACCAGGAATACCTTTCTTCTGTAATGCCTCTATCTTGTTGAAGAATCTCTGAACTCCGCTCTCCATGATTTGGGATTTATCCTCCAGTTGCAACATCAATCCTCTTTTAGTCAGATCTCTCTTGACTTCAAGGAAGGTCTCCATCCTATCCTCAATCTTCAAGTTTTCCATCTCTTCTTTAGTTTTTGAATTGAGAAACCTGATGATTTCATTTGCTTCTACGGGCATTTCTCCTAACTCTCCCTTGATCCTGTTGTTGGACTACTTTCTCCTCAACACCATCTCATATTGTTCAAACATGATTTTCACCATGGGCCAAATTTCATTTATGGATTTGGAGATATCCATCCAAATGGTCTCTTTGGATTTTGCTAGTGTTTTTCCCACAACTGTCTGCTTTTGCAGCTGTTGTAGCTCCTGCTTCAGTTTTTTTGATGTGTGTCTCTCTATATTGTAACTGGATTGGAAAGAAGATGTAATCTCCTGGAGATTCTCTATCTCTTTTTCCAACCTTTTGATTTCTGATTCTTGTAAGGTCATCTCTTCCATTGATCTTGCTAGCTCCACAGATTTTTCTAGAGATATCCATGGGGTGACTAATGGAAGTTCTGTTGTGGTAGTTTTTGAAGTTTTTACTGTGCTAACTCCTATGAGGGGAACTGCACTCAGTGGGATGAATTCAATGGGTGTTTCCCGTTCCTTCTCCTTTACTAACCTTTCCAGCTCTGCTTCCATCTCTTTTAGCTGTGCATTATGTTCCATGATCAACTTAAGCATCTCCTCCTTCTCACCTTCCCTCTCAACCATCTCTTTAGCTTATGAGTCTTCTGTAGAAGACAAATTTAGTTTTTTCCTCAAAGATGTTATGTCAGCATTCTTTTTCTTGAGAATATTCTCAGCTGATTTCACATTTGGGGGGTTATACCCAATTTTGAGCACCAATTATTCTAAGGACTTAATCCTGTTATCCTTTGTAAAGGATGATATTTTCTCTAGCTTTAATTGGGTCTGAACATTGTTCAAAGAAACCAGTAATTTGGCAGCAGAAGTGGAAGCATTGGCCAATGTTGAGAAAACCATCTCTCCAGTCTACCTATGCAGATCCATCTGGTCAGCTGGATGAACAACCTTATCATCAAATTCAAGTGTGGATCTTTTGTCGTCGGATATTTTCTTTGGATGAGGTACTTGTTCCTGTAGAAAGGCCATGTACATTCTCCCCTTCTCTGTGTCAAAAGAAGAGAGTAGCCTATGCTGTGCTTTTGATGTTTTCTTCCAGAATTGAGCATAAGTGTTGTTGGCCAGCCTCTCATTTTTCTTCTTAATCATATCATATTTCTCAAAACTAATTAGCTTTGCAGCTCCTTGAGTTGGTTGATTGATCAGTGAGGTGTTAGTCTGTTTCTTGGATGAAGGAGTAGACGTGATCTGCTGGTTGTTGGAGAAAATAGATGTTTGCTCTCCTTCAACCACTATGGTAGATTGGGTCTCTTCCTCTCCAGACTTGCCAGTTGTGTGACTGATCTTGGGCCTTTTTGTGTAAACCTGGAACTCTTCCGATGACACTTCAGTGACTGAAGATGAGACATATTTCCTGAATCTTTTCTCCTTAGGTATTTGTGGTGTAGTGGTTTGTGAGATGACAGTTGGAGTGGGTTATGGTTCTATGTCTTCCAAAGTGTTTACCTCCCACTCTGTCTGGTTTTCAAATTTCTCGATCTATGGTTTGAGTGCATGAGCATATGGGGAATTTTTATTCTTTGATCTCATCTCTGCAATAATCCCACATGGATCATAGTGCCAAGGGAAACTGGTGCCAAAATTTATCTCCTTTAGTAGCTTGTTTGCCTCTTCCCCAGCGGCTTGACTATTGCAGATAAAGGATCCTATATGCCCTTTAATTCTCAATTGTTGTTTCTTCTTCAAAGCTACAAAATGTATGTCGTCTGAATTTATCATTTGCTTGATGTATCCCAAGGAAAATATCCTAACAAGAACATATATGGGAAGTTTATAAGGAGCCAGCTCACATCCATAAATTCTGATTTCCGTGTGATTCTGATATAGATACCAGTCTCCAGTCTTGGTGAGGTCTAAGAGGTGTAAAATTCTTTGGATATCCTCATTTATCCTCGGCTCTTGTCTACCACTGAGCATGCTCACCACTGGGTGGTAAAAATGCTCAATAAATTGCTTGAAACTAAATTCTATGGAGTTTTTTCTGAGTAGCAAGGTCTAAGAAGTGACAGGCTATGGTTTGTCGTCCCGGTCCATTTTATGCATGGAGAAAGGAAACTTATCTGATTGAAAGAATATGAACATGTAATCCAGTATTGAAGAATACCAGAACATGCCCTCTGTGGGAAATTTGAAAAGCTGCTCATGCATGTTCTCAGATAGGAAACTATTGTAGTCCAACTAGGTGGTGGCCTTTTCTTCGATAGAGAAAATAGATAGGAACCCCAAGATGGGCTCATCCACCCATTCGTCTAAGAAATAATCGAGCAAACAACATAACGATGAAATGATTTGGTTACCTCTTTATGAAAACATGGACGAATGGTAAGGGGGTTTTTTCTTGGGGAATTGGGCATCTTGTGGGAGAAAACACTAAAAAATATTCGCTCTCTGGGGAAAAGACAACTTTTGGTACATTTCAGTTAGAAATTCAAAGGTGAAAAGAGAGGGGGATTCAACTTTGGATATTGGCATCATTTGGTCAATGGCCTCAGGTGTGATAGTGAGAAGGATTTCTTCAGACAATGAAACAATGGTTCTCTGATCGGGAAGGTAATGCGCCTGGCACTTGAGGGAGAACTCGGGAAAATGGTGGATTTGGGGAAACAGATACAGGGGGAGATTGGAATCCCAGAGCCCAATCTCGTCACTTTGATCCAGTAAAGTGTCCCTAAACCATGAATGCAATTTGGCAAATTCAAATTCACACTTGGTCTCTGAGATCATGTAGTCTTTGTCAACTAGTGGGATCTGGTCAAGATCGAAAGGAGGTGGGTGGAAAGGATTTTCCTCGATCTCTGATTTCTTAGATTTTGGCACCATCAATTTCCATTGGTACCTGCAAACTGAAACAAAAACGTTAGTAGGTGATTGGCTTTATTTTGGTTACTGGCTAAAAATGGCAGGGGAAGAATAAATTTTGGTATGCAGGAAAAGTGAAGAATGCAATAATGGAAAGGACGGGATAAAAATTGGGTGAACAGGTATCCATTGGGCACGGGGGACAAGTCAACAAGCTAACAGATATGTTAGCCAGTATTAAATGGCCAACATATCACTTGAGATATGAGGTGGCAAGTAAAGGATGGGTGACGGGTGTGCCAAGATGATGTGGAGGGTGGTGATTGGAGGATAGGAGAATGGGATATGACATGTGACAGGTGAATGGAGGGGAAAAATTGGCAGAGTAATGAGACAAGACTTGTAAGAGGAGGTAGTGGAGAATGACATCATGAGACGGTCGGATAGTGGAGAATGATGTCATGAGGCAGTGATGGTAACACAATGTTGGTATGGGAGTATGTCGGAGTGGGGGGTAAGTAGTAAATGGTTTATAATGGAGGGGGGTCCGACGTAGTATATTTGTGCCATGTTAGGATGGGGCCCACCGGGAAAAACCGCCCATATCGAACCCCCCCCCCTACCCATTAAAGATAGAGCGGTCAGAGGGGTTTGGAATTTCCTGTTAGCCATCAATCTAAGCACCAATAGATCAACCGTAGATCTATGCGCCCTCTTTAATCTCCATATCGGACCCCCCCCCGCCACCATTAAAGATAGAATGGTCCGACGGGTTCAAAATCTCTTGTCGACCGTAGATCTATGCACTGTGAGATCATCTGTAGATCTATGCACACTTTTTAATTTCTGGGCACGAATCAAAAGATGCAACCAAAACTTAGGATAATTTTTTTAATGGGTTTTTGCGCTGCTTCCCTTGCATTTTGTCACCATGGGGTTAGGAAACACACTTCAAACATCCAAATCATGAATTTTCATCGATCATCATGCATATTTTATTAAAGAAAAATTGGCTAGCCTATGTTCTATCCTGCCTACCTACATATTTAGCCTAGATTAGATAGTTGGGATAAGAAATTACTCTACCCTGGGGCTATTTGATCAAGATTAAACACTTTGATCAAATTTATTCGTAACCTAACCTATCTACTTGGCTAAGATTAAACAGTTTAGCCAAGTCGTATTCACTAAACCTATCAACATAAATTCAAAGAGACTTAACCATGATTAAACTATATGGATCAAGTCATTATTATTGCATGGGGATTTTATCCATTTTCTTTTATGCCCTCTTTTATTCTTTTTCTTTTCTTTCTTTTCTTTTTGAAAATAATTTGCAAGAATAAAATATTATTTCCAACCCAACTACATCAAGAGTAAAAATCTCCAGTCAGCAGTTGATCCTATGAAATATGGGGTTATAACAATGTCTCCACCTGGGGATGGTGCTCTCCTTGCGAGGTGCCAAGAACCTGTTTCCTGATGTCTGTAAAAATTTTCTCCATTGCTTATTTTGTTATTTGATTTGTTTTTTATTTTGATAATTTTTTGGTGGCACTGGTCAGTGGCTTAGGGCCTTCTCTGCGGGCTTCAACCATCTGATCAATATTACCCACACACAACCTGAATGTAAAAACAAAAAATGGTATGTACAGTGGAAAAAGAAATTGTGATATCTTTATTGGGGTGGAAAATAATGCTTCAACATCCTGTCGTTCACAGGTCCACCTGGCAGGTCTGTTCCATCACTGTTTTTGAGAAAAAATGTGTTATTTCATCTGAATGCCTGAATGGTGTAAGGTCCTTTCCATAATCTATCACATTTTCCATGCTTAACGTTATTCTCATTTCTAGAATCCCATTTCAGAACCAAGTTGCCTAACTCAAAATAATCTTCTTTAGTCCTTCTGTCAAAAATCTTTTTGATTTTCTCCTGGATGACCTGAATTTTGTTGTATACCTCTTCTTTGGACCGCGTTAAATGAATCATTTGGTTTATCCTCCTTTGGACATCATTTGGATCTACTTGCACTTCATGCAATAGTTTCATAACAAGGACTCTTAAGGAAAGGGAGAAAACTGCTTTAGTACCATACAACAATTGGTATGGAGACATGCCAATTGATCTTTTGGTGCTTATTCTGTCAGCCCAGAGCATGAAAACCAACTTATTATGTCATGATTTCTTATTTTCTTGCAGTGTTTTCCTGAGAATGTTCACCCGACTTTTGTTTGAGGACTCAGCTAGCCCATTTCCTTTAGGATAATAAGATGTTGAGTGTCCCAAAGTAATGTGGTATTGGCTACAAAAATCTATGAGTCTTTTGGATCTGAAGGTCGCTGCATTGTTAGCTATAATTTTTCTGGGGCATCCAAAATGAGACAAGATATTAGTTTCTAAAAATTTAATGATCACAAAGTCAATAGCTTGTCTACATGGCTTAGCCTCGATCCACTTCGTGAAGTATTCTGTGGCTATGAGGATCCACTTGTGTTGGCCCGAGGAAGACGGATGTATTTCTCTAGTGAAGTCTAAACCCCATTGTTGGAAAGGGGCTTCGACTGAGATGGGTTTCATGGGGAGAGGAAACAACTTTCTTTTACCTTCGAAAACTTGGTATTTATGACAAGAAGTAACTTTTTGATGAACATCAGAAAACAATGTAGGCCAGTAGAAACCAACTCTCATAATCTTGTTAGCTGTGGTCTTCCAACTCAAATGTCCACCATAGTCTCTTGCATGGAAATCTCACAGAACCCTGTTAGCTTCATCTTTTAATACGAAATTAAGCAAGATACCACCAGTATCTTTCCAATAAAGATTACCTTCTAGAATACAACATTTCAATGCTTTAAGTTTAATAAATTTGGCTTTGGTCTTAGTCAAACCAGGAGGAGCTTGTAAGTTATGAAGTACAAAAAAGAGGTTTGTGTACCAAGGAGAGTTTGAGAATACCTCTTTTACATTTGGAGTCGCCTGCTCTTCCTGCTCGTGAAATGCAACCAAAAAATTAATATCTAGAGCATGAAAATTAGATTCAATGATTAGTTTGGCCAAACCATGTCCTTTGATCAGTTTAGTAGGTTTTATTTCAATGTCATATTCCATAATAACCACAATCCATTTTTCTCTCCTACCATCTGGATTATCCTGAGTCAGGATATCCTTTACCACTGCGTTTGGAACGTATGAAATTGTGTGAGAATGAAGAATATAGACTCTGAAATCCTCTATGGCCTTTACCAGGGAAAAATCTTGTTTCTCCATTATGTTGTAGTTCAATGCAACGCCTCTCAAAGCTTTGCTAAAAAATGATATGGGTTGTTCGTACCCTTTACTGTTTTTCTGCAACAACACTATTGCGATGTTGTGTTCAGACACAAAAGAGAAAAGATAAAAGTCTTTGGTGTAATTAGGGTTGATCAAAACTAGAGCTTGGGTGAGTGCATGTTTCACTTTCTCAAATGACTATTTGGACTCAGTGTTCCATCTGATTTTTGTGTCTTTTTTCAACATATTTGTGATGTTCCTAAGAAGCTCGACCAAGTTGGGTATGAATCTTCTAAGGAAATTTATTTTTCCAATGAATGATTGTAGCTCTCTAATGTTCCTAGGGTGTTCCACTTTCTGGATGGCTTCTATTCTGCTAGGGTCTATTTTAATTCCATATTTAGAGATTATGTGTCCCAACAACTTATCTTCCTCTAAACCAAAAAGAATTTTCTTTGGATTCAATGAAATCCCAAATTTTTTGCACTTCTCAAACACGCATCTGAGATGCTGCAAGTGTTCCTCGTCAAATTTGGAGTAGACAGTCACATCGTCCAGATATATGACTATAAATCTCCCAATCGCGTCCACAAAAGAAATATCCATTGCTCTTTGAAAAGTGGCACCAACGTTCATCATACCAAAGGGCATTTTCACATATATGAAATTTCCCCATGGTGTAGTGAATGTTGTTTTCTCTTGATCTTCTGGGTGCATAAGGACTTGGTTGTAGCCTGAGAAACCGTCTAGTAAGGAGATCCTACTGGCCCCAACTACCTTTTGTAAAATGTGGTCCATTGTGGGCAAAGGGTAATTTTCTTTGAGGAAGAATTTGTTCAGATTTCTAAATTCTATGAAAAGTATGATCTCACCATTTTTCTTCCTGGTAGGAACTAGGTTAGAAACCCATTTGGAAAATCTCAAGGGGACTATAATTTTTGCATCATACATCTTTTTTATTTCTTTCTCTATCAGGGGAAGCAACTTGGGATTGATTCTTATAAGTTTTTTCCTGAAAGGTTTATGTTCTTGTTTTCTGGGAATCCGGTGTTGTATGATACTTGTGTCGTAGGATTTTAAGTCCTCATAACCCCAAGCAAACACATCTACATATTCCTTAAACAATTCAATGTATTTGCATTTTTGCTCGGGGTGTAGGGATTTGGAAATTTTTATCATCTTGGGTTTTTGTTTTGTTCCTATGTTGCACTCTTCAGCCTCTTTACCACTAGCTTCAATTTTCGGTTTTTTGGCTACATCGTTAAAATCGAACAAGTCTTCCAGCGGAACTAAACCTCTAGGTAACACATTATTTTTCAACTGTAGAATACCAGAATCCATCTCATTTTCATTCAATTCATCCACATCTACTTTATTTTCATTCAACTCTTCGGAATCTACATTATTTACACTACCAGTTTCAGAAACAGATTTATTTACATCATCATCATCATTTTCTAAATCTATATTTGTACATTCGAACTCATTCTTACACTGTAGGAAGTCTTCAATTTGATCGTCATTCCCAAATACCTGCCAGTATCTGATGTTGTCTAGAATGGTTGGTCTGCACTTCACTTCCACCGTGTATTTTCGAGTGGGATGGAAGGGTATTTTGCAGGTAGCTGTTGACGTGGCCAACCTGTCTGCTAATATGTTTTGTCCCCTAGGCATTACCTGCAAATCGATTTCAGTAAAACATTAAAGAGCATCAAAGCAAAATTTCTATAAGCTCTAAGTCTGGAATGTTTAGCTGCATACTCACCTTTGATTTTCTTGATAATCAGTTCAGAATCACCCCTTATGATAATCTATTTGGCACCAAATTTCTTCAGTAGTTTCAGGCCGAGCATCAAAGCTTCATACTCAGTTATGTTGTTAGTGCATTGGAAATTCAATTTGTAAGAATGGCTCTCTGAATACCTTGATCTATGATTATGTAACCAAACTCCAACTCCAAATCCATCTTTACTCACTGCACCATCGAAATCCATGCTCCAAAAATCTGTTGCCAGTTCCTCACTTTCCACAGTTTCAACATTTCTTGCCTCAGTGATTGCTTTATCCTCTTTCAAATTATGTGTATCATCTTCTAGCCGAGCAATTTGTTCTTCCAAATCACCATCATTGTATAGAATGAAAGAATCCATATCAGAGTGTGTAGAGTATAGTGGGTAATTGTGGGGCTTTTCCTGACTATTGACCATATACTTCATCAGGGTTTCTCTGTACAGTCTTCTTTGTTGTCCAAATACCAGGATGGTGGAATAAGACATATCTAGCTGCAGGTTTCCTTTCATCTTAGCTCCCCATGATCTTGACAGTAACATACCGTATTTTGGGGGAATATCAGCAACTACTATATCCATTACCATACTCTTTGTTGGGATTTGAGCTAGGGTGATGCATAGATCTTTAATTATCCCTATGCATTTGACCTTGCTAGAGTCAAAAGAATGAAAATCCTTGTAGGGTCTGGTGATCTCGAGTCCCAACTTTTCCATCACAACTTTGGGCATTAGGTTGTGAGAGGTACCTGAATCCAGCATAGTGTTGTGTAGTATCAAGTCGTGGATATTTAGGCTGATGTAAAAAGGGGCCACGACATCGTTATCAATTTGACCATCAAATTCAGGACCAAACAAGATCTTTAGTTGGTCATCAACAAGATTTACCGTGTCTGAGTAATTTGTAGATCCAACATTCAGGGCCTTCGTACCTATCTCTGGTTCGATGCTCAAGGGTTTAATCACTTGTGACCTATAAGCGTTCTTGCTTATCAGCTTGGAGAGGGGAATGGGAATCTTCAGTTTAGTTAGTTCCCCTTCAAGGATAAAAATGGTATTAGCTTTGCTTGAGCTTTGCACTTCTTCTCTATCCATCAGAGTCCTATGGGCAGAAACACATGTTTGACTAGTGGATGAAACCTTAGTCTGATTTGATATTTGTAAAATTTTGGGGTGTCTTTTTGCAGGAGGTTCGGTATTGTTTCTCTCAGGGACTTTATTGTGAGAAGTTTCCAAGGTTTTCTTGATCTCGTCTGTCTTCTTCGTTTCGGTGGACTTTTTTGTTTCAGTCGCCTTCTTTGGAGGGTTGTCATTTTCCCTCTTACTTGTCAGGTTATACTGCCTGTGTACCTCCATTATAGAATTTCCAAAGTCATGTTGTTTTGTCTCCTCTGCTTCCTTGTTTACCTCTATTTGTGAAAGGAGGAAGAGCTCATGCTCTTCCTGAGTAAGAAAAATAGATTCATCATCGTGAACACCCATGAGGTTTATATGAGTATCGCCAATTATTCGATTATCTCCTCACTTTCATCAACATAATTTTCCTGGAGGGGTAGTCTAATCTGCTGATGAGGCCCCCTCTATTCTCTTTGATCCCTCAAATCTCTATGCTTGATCCAGGGAGGATTTCCTCTGAAGTTTGGATTCTGAATATGAGGGGCGGCTTGGTTTTCCCTGGGTGCATTTCTATCAGTTATAGTAAGCCTCTCCATCATTCTCTCCATAGCTCTGGCTAGAGAATCTAGTTTGGCATTTGAAGAGGAAGTGGAAGGATCTTCCTTAATCGTGACCCTCCTTTCTATTCTCTGCCTGGCTCTTCTAGCTAAAAGATTTGCTTCCACACTAACGACACTTTTCTGTGTGTCTTCCAGAGTAGCATAGTTTCTTTCCCTTAGCTAATATGCCATGTCAGCGTCGAATCCATCGGGGAATTTTATTAATGAAAAAACTTGAGGTGGTTTGATATCAGCTGGAATTTCATTGTATAGATTGTTGAAATGAGTGTAGTAATCCTGCACTGTCTCTCCTTGGTTCCTTATGATATTCTCATATTTTGACAAGATCTGGAGAGGATTTTTCTTTACCTCCCACCTGTCAAGGAAACTTCGATGAAAAACAACAATGTCAGTTATGGAAGCAACACATAAGGTTTTGAACCACTTTTTGACTTCTCCGGTTAGACTCTGTGCAAATAGTCTCATCTGCACATCAACTTCATCTACTTCCTGTAAATCAAAATAATCGTTCATTTTGTCAACATGTTGTTGTGCATTTAGAGGACCAGTACTATCAAACTGAGGGAGTCTGGTTTGATAATCCTGAGGCATGGCATGTAAAGGAGAAACCAACACCAATGGAGCATATCTTTCTTCCATGATTGGTGCAGGAGGCTGAACAACAACCTATGTGATTGGAGGAGAGGTGATTGAAGCTGTGGAAGATGAAGGGCTGGGAGGAGATGAATGAATTGGTTGAGGTTTAACAGAAGCTGCAACAATAGTCAAGGCAGAAAGTTTGACTCACTACGGAAAGTGAGCTTTGTCTAAGGCTTGATCAAGATTCGCAACTAGATCTTTTAGCTTGTCAAATTCTCAGAGAAATCATTGATCAACATTAGCTCTTGGAGAAAGTATTCCAGGGGTCCTGGGTTGAAGGATGGTTTGATCTAAAACTGTTTCACTTACACAGTTGTCAGATTTTGTTATAAAAAGGCTTTGTTCAAAATATATATCAAACTCGAGATCTTGAAGGGCAACCAACTTCTCTGGGAGAGAAGGGGACCTATGAAGTGGACTATGACTCCCAGAACCCTCTGCAACGTTTTTCTTTCTAAGTAATTTTTCAAGATTGTTTATTGCTATTGCAGGTTCTGGGTCTGGATGAGATCCAATGAAAACTCTTTTAGGAGCCAGAATTTTTAATTTTAATTTTATTTTTAGAAACTTTTATCTAATATATACAAACTTTAACAACCTCTGAACATTATCTCTATATAATTTTTGACTTTATAATTCGTTCAGAAATGAAGTTTTCTTTTTCTAGGGAAAATAAATCGTAGGATATATAAAGTTTGTTCAGCTCCCCAGTATGGTCGCCACTATGTTATCGCTCTGTAAATTCCCAGAGGTTGTCACTAGGTAGAAGAGATTTACTAGAGGTAACTTTATCCAACCACTTCAAAATTGGAATCTAGCCCTTCCAATTTCAAAGAGGGATCTCTCTGTAAAATTTAATTTTGTTTTAGATTTAAGATGTTAGGCTAGTTAAATAAATGAGAATGTGTTGTTTGCTTTATAAAAATGGCTGAAATATTGCTTACGCAGCCATTGGGCTATAGGGTCTGTTTTATAAAGTTTGAGATCAACAAGTAGATTTTATAAGGTGTTTGGGCAGGATAATGCAAATTTTAGAACCTTTAGAATTTAAATGGTGGATAGCAGAAAAGATGAGATAATTAATTATAACCAAGAAGCATTTAAGAATTTCTTAATCATAACATCAGAAGATAAACATTTAGATCTTTAAAAGACAGAAACAGAGTATACAAAGATAAATTCTGCAACTTCAACTTCTTCTAAACGATCAGATATAGAAAACATAAATGATTACGGAGATAGGAAGAACCATTCAACTAAGAGAAGAAAACATCACCAACAACTAACACGTAGGAATCCTATGAAATGGCCTTTTATTACTGGTAGATCTCTGATAAAAATTATAGTGCTTACAACTCGCTTGGGCGTAAAGATCAACCTTCAGTACTTTGAAATTTGAAGAATATATAGAAAGGATTACAATCGATCCTTTCATTAATGACCAGGATGTGGAAAAATCTAATGCTAACTAACTAGATAACAAAATACTAAATTGTAGGAACTGCTTATGATTTGTTGAATTCACCACGCTGATTTTGGCGGAAGTTGTTGGCGAGTCATCAACTTGAATTTTACTATATTGGATGTTGACTTGTACGTCCACCTCATCTTCTACTCGATCATTTTGCAAAACTCTTCCCATATTTTCTGATTTGGGATAGTGACTTTTAGCAACCTGCGGTAGATTTCATCCATCTCGGTATATTTGGCAAAAGTCGATCTGGTGATAAAAATGTACTTGATTTCATGTTGGATATGGAGATCCAATTAGAGAGTTTCTAGGAATGCCTTTCTTGTTATGCTTCTCTGTATCCCTGAGAATTTGGAGCTGTCCTTTGCCACCATGGAAATATTTTGCTTGTAGTCAGGAAGTGTCATCATCTTGTCATTTAGAACCAATAAACCAGGAAGACCTTTCTTCTGTAATGCCTCAATCTTGCCGAAGAATCTCTGAACTCCGCTCTCCATGATTTGGGCTTTCTCCTCCAGTTGCAACATCAATCCTCTTTTATTCAGAACTCTCTTGACTCGAGGATGGTCGTTGTCCTATCCTCAATCTTCAAGTTTTCCAGCTCTTCTTTAGTTTTTGAATTGAGAAACCTGATGATTTCATTTGCTTATGTGGGCATTTCTCCCAACTCTCCCTTGATCTTATTGATGGCCTGCTTGCTCCTCAACACCAGCTCATGTTGTTCAAAAATGATTTTCACCATGGGCCAAATTTCATTTATGGATTTGGAGATATCCATCCAAATGGCCTCTTTGGCTTCTACTAGTGTTTTGCCCACAACTATTTGCTTTTGCAGCTGCTATAGCTCTTGCTTCGGTTTTTTTGATGTGTGTCTCTCTGTATTGTAGCTGTCTTGGAAAGAATTATTAAGGTCTTGGAGATTCTCTATCTATTTTTCCATCCTTTTGATTTTTTATTCTTGTAAGGTTATCTCTTCCATTGATCTTGCTAGGTGCACAGATTTTTCTAGAGCTGTCAATGGGGTGACTGATGGAAGTTCTGCTATGGTATTTGCTGAAGCTGTTACTGTGCTAACTCCTGTGAGGGGAAATTCACTTAGTGGGATGACTTCCATGGGTATTGTTTTGTTCCTTCTCCTTTACTAACCTTTCTAGCTCTACTTCCATCGCTTTTAGCTATGCATTCTGTTCCATGATCAACTTAAGAATCTCCTCCTTCTCACCTTCTGTCTCAGCCATTTATTTGGCTTGTGAGTCTTCTGTAGCAGAAAACTTTAGCTGTTTCCTCAAAGATGCTATGTCATCATTCTTTTTCTTGAGAACATCCTCAGTTTCTTTCACATTTGAGGGGTCATACCCAATTTTGAGCACCATAATCTCAACCATATCTTGTTTGCCTCTTCCCCAGTGGCTCAACTGTTGTAGATAAAGGATCATATCTTCCCTTTAATTCTCAATTGTTGTTTCTTTGTCAAAGCTAAAAAATGTATGTCATCCAAATTTATCATTTTCCTGATGTATTCCAAGGCAAATATCCTAACAGGAACATATATGGGAAGTTTATAAGGATCCAACTCACATCCATAAATTCTGATTTATGTGTGATTCTGATATAGATACTAGTCTCCACTCTTTGTGAGGTCCAAGAGGTGTAAAATTCTTTGGATCTCCTCATTTATCCTCGGCTCTTGTCTACCGCTGAGCATGCTCACCACTGGGTGGTAAAACTGCTCAATAAATTTCTTGAAACTAAACTCTGTGGAGTTTTTCTGAGTAGCGAGGTCCAAGAAGTGACAGGCTATGGTTTGTCATCCTGGTCCATTTTCTACGTGGGGAAAGGAAACTTATCTACTTGAAAGAATATGAACATGTAGGCCAGTATTGAAGAATACCGGAACATGCCCTCCGTGGGAAATTTGAAAAGATGCTCATGCATGTTCTCGGCTAGGAAACTGTTGTAGTTGAACTGGGTGGTGGCCTTTTATTCAGCAGAGAAAATAGATAGGAACCCCAAGATGGGCTTGTCCACCCATTCGTCTGAGAAATAACCAAGCAAATAACATAACGATGAAATGATTTGGTTACCTCTTTCTAAAAACATGGAGGAATGGTAAGGGGGATTTTTCTTGGGGAATTGGGCATCCTGTGGGAGAAAAAGCTCAAAAATATTCATTCTCTAGGGAAAAGACAACTTCTGGTACATTTCAGTTAGAACTTCAAAGGTGAAAAGAGAGGGGGATTCGGCTCTAGATATTTTCATCATTTGGTCAATGGTCTTGGGTGTGATAGTTAGAAGGATTTCTCCAGATGATGAAACAATGGTTCTCTGATCAAGAAGGTAATGCACCTGGCACTTGAGGGTGAAATCAAGAAAATGGTGGATTTGGGGAAACAAATACAGGGGGAGAATGGAATCACAAATCCCAATATCATCACTTTTATCCAGGAAAGTGTCCCTAAACCATGAATGCAAGTCGACAAAGTCGAATTCACACTCGGTCTCTGAGATCAGGTAGTCTTTGTCAGCTAGCAGGATCTGGTCTAGATCGACAAGAGGCAGGAGAAAAGGATTTTCCTCGACCTCTGATTTCTTAGATTTTGGTGCCATCAATTTCCACTGGTACCTGCAAACTGAAACAAAAACGTTAGTAGGTGATTGGCTTTATCTTGGTTACTAGCTGAAAATGGCAGGGGAAAAATAAATTCTGGTATGTCGGAAAAGTGAAGAATGCGATAATGGAAAGGACATGATTAAAATAGGGAAAACAAGTATCCTTTGGGCGTGGGGGAAAAGTCAACAAGCTAACGGATATGTTATCCATTATTAAATGGCCAACGTATCACTTGAGATATGAGGTGGCAAGTAAAGGACGGGTGACGGGTGTGCCAGGATGATGTGGAGGGCGGTGACTGGAGGATAGGAGAATGGGATATGACATGTGACAGGTGAATGGAGGGGAAAAATTGGTAGAGTAATGATATGAGACTTATAAGAGGAGGTAGTGAAGCATGACCTCATGATATGGAGGGATAGTGGAGAATGATGTCATGAGGTGGCGATGGTAAAGCAATGCCGGTATGGCACTATGTCGAAGGGGGGGGTGCAAGATACCAGATATAATAAATATGCAGAACATAAATAAAATGATAGAAATGGCAGAATAATAGTAATATATCCTGGATAATCTCCACAATAACACATAAATGATATAAGAACAACAACAAAAATAACACTTTGATTCAGAAAGCAATGTTCATAGGCCTCTTCAAGGGGGCAACCTCCAATCGAGTAGCGCTCTGTTACAATAATATCTAAGATAGGGTTTTCATACCCTCGACCCTTATTTATACTAAATATGTCTATCAAGAGAAGCATCTAGAGGAAGATCCTTCTAGAAGCGGAAGATTCTATTAGGTCTTCTTACATTCGCCTTATTCTATTTTATTGAAAGGCCTTATTAATATTGACCTTTATTACATCCGAATATTTTAATCTATCTATGTGCGGGTTAGGACCCTAACATGTCTACCCCCTTAAAAACAACCTTGTCCTCAAGGCTTGAGATGAGGAAACTGTTGCAGAATGGTAGTTGGTTTCCAAGTGGCATCTGCTGGATTCATGTCTTTCCATTGGACTAGCACTTCCTTGATGTTTCTCTAACACAGGCGACGCTCACGCTGGTCCAAAACTGCTTCTGGATGTAGCCAAATGGATCCTTCTTCAGCTAACTCGGGAAGGTTGGTTTGAATTTGGCACCGAGTTCCAATCACCTTCTTTAAGCATGAAACATGGAAAACTGGATGTAGCTTCGACTGACTGGGCAAAGCTAACTGATATGCGATTTGTCCCACACGCTTGAGAACTGTATAAGGACCATAAAATTTGGGCGCTAGCTTCTGACAATGCTCGGCCTTGAGGGAATTTTTCTTGTATGGTTGCAGTCACAGAAACACCTGATCCCTTTCTGCAAATTGATGTTCAGAGCGACCTTTATCTGCTTATTGCTTCATGCGATTTTGTGCCATGACCAAGTTCTCTTTAAAGGTACGAAGAATATCCTCTTGAACTGTAAGTGTTTGGTCAACCGCCTGGACCTTCGAGTTACCCGGTAAGTATGAGAGAACTGAAGGTGGCTTCTATCCATATACTGCTTCAAAAGGAGTCATGCGAGTAGCTGTATGGTAGGAAGTGTTGTACCACCATTCGGCTAGGGGTAGCCATTAAGCCCGCTGATGTTGTTTTTCATAAGCAAAACACCTCAGATATGTTTCTAAACACTTGTTGACAACTTATGTTTGACCATTAGTCTGGGGATGATAAGTTGTGTTGAGATGCAATTGGGTGCCCTAGAGCATAAACAGTTCTTGCCAAAAATTTCTTGTGAAAGTTGGGTCACGATCAGAAATAATAGAGTGTGGCATGCCATGAAGCTTGAAGCTCTGGTCCATGAAAAGTTGAGCCATCGTGGATGCAATAAATGGGTGTTGAAGAGCGCAAAAATAAGAATACTTGGAAAGGTGATCCACAACCACCATTATGACTGATTTATTCCCTGATTTGGGTAAGACGGTAATAAAGTCCATAGAGATATCCTTCCAAATAGCCGGTGGAATCGGAAGCGGTTGTAGTGTGCTTGGAGATTTGATTGTTTCTCCCTTGTTGCGTTTACACACCTCACATTCAGCTACAAAATTATGGATGTCTTGTTTCATACCATCCCAGAAAAAAGAACATTTGACTATGTCATATGTTTTGGTGAATCCTGAGTGCCCCGATGTGGGTATAACATGAAGCTCAGAAAGTACAGTGGATTTAAGCTTTGATTGTTTACTTAAATACAAATGGCCTTTATATCGAAGCTCATCCTAGAGCCAAGAGTACCCTGGGGGAGCCGGAGCCTTGGTCTACAATTGTTGGATTAGATGTGAACTTTTGGGATCCTGAAGCCATTCCTGGTGCACAGCTTGGAGCCAATCGAGTACAATGAAGGAAAGAGAAAAAAGGGATCCTTCTTCTTCATATTTTCGGGACAATGCATCCGCCACTACATTGTCTTTTCCCTTCTTGTAAATGATCTCATAATCATAACCAAAGAGCTTAGTCACCCATTTTTGTTGCTCCTGGGATGAAATGTGTTGTTCCAAAAACTACTTGAGGCTTTGATGGTCGGTCTTGATTTGGAAGCATTGCCCCAAAAGATAAGGGTGCCCCAACTCAATGGCATGCAGAATAGCCAACATTTTCTTTTCATAAATGGGTTTGCCCAGATTCATTTCAAAGAGTTGCTTGCTGGTGAAGGCCAAAGGTCAACTCTCTTGCATAAGGACAACGTCGATTCCTTTCCCTGAGGCATCACATTCCAACACAAAGGTCTTTGTGAAATCAGGAAGGGACAAAACCGGAGTGGTGCACATGGTCGTCTTCAAGGTTTGAAAATCTTGAGTAGCGGCTGGAGTCCAAGTGAAAGAGTTCTTTTTGAGGAGAGTAGTGAGAGGTGCTGCAATATTTCTATAGTTCTTAACAAACTTGCAATAATACCCTGTTAAGCCTAGAAATACATGCAATATTTTGAGAGTCTTTGGGTGCGGCCAATCTTGCATAGCTTCAATCTTTTTTAGATCCACCTTGACGCCATCCTTGCCAACCAGATGACCCAAGTATTCTACTTTTGAGGCACCAAAAGCACATTTAAACTGTTTCAGGAAAATTTGGTGCTGGGAGAGGAGATGGAGAACTTGATCCTCATGAGTCAGATGGTTAGTCTAGGTTTTGCTATAGATGAGGATATCATCAAATAAAACTAATACAAAATGATGGAGAAAGGGACGAAAGACACAATTCATGAGGCTTTGGAAGGTGGAGGGAGCATTAAACAAGCCAAAGGGCATGCCCAAAAACTCATAGTGGCCTTCATGAGTGTGAAAGTCCCTCTTGGGAATGTCTACCTCTTTCATATGTATCTGGTGATAGCCTGAGAAAAGATCAAGTTTAGTAAAGAATTGGGCGCCACTCAATTCATCCAAGAGTTCATCAATGACAGGAATGGGAAATTTGTCTTTAATGGTCAATTTGTTGAGGGCACGAAAGTCAGGACACATTCTCCAAGAACCTTCTTTCTTCAGGACCATGACTACAGGAGAAGATTAAGGGCTCGTACTAGGGAGGATAATGCCTACATTAAGGAGTTCCAAGACCATTTTCTCAATTTCATTTTTTTGTGAGAAGGGGTGGTGATATGGATGGATATTGGGAGGAAGGCTTCCGGGTACAGGGGGAATGGCATGATCATGAACACCGCGGGAAGGATGGAGGCCTTGGGGAGTGGAAAATACCATTTGATGTTTAGAAATGAGAGCTTGGATGTCATGCGGCACCGGGGGTGTTTCTGTTGCTTGAATGGCATGGAGTTGGGCAATGACACCAGAATGACCTTTTTTGAGCATCTTTTCCATGCGATGGGAACTAATGACCTCAGGTGAACCAGCAGTGATGCCTTGGAATTTATATTGGTGGCCTTCCTGGTCGAATTTCATGGTTAATGCTTTAAAATCCATGAGAATGGGACCCAAAGTTCATAGCCAACCTACACCCAACACAATGTCACAACCACCCATGTCGATAGCAAACATATGGGATTTTAGGTGGTAGTCACCGATTTGGAGACGCACATTTTCACAGCGCCCTCCACATTTCATGGAACCACCATTGGCAATCATGATTTGGAAATTGTTGACAACATGGATGTAGCAATGAGTTTCTTGGACAATGCGGCAATGAATAAAATTATGGGTGCTTCCACTATCAACCAGAATGATGACCTTCCGATGCTTGATGTAACCGATTAAATTGAGGGTTTGGGGAGCGAAAACACTAGTGAGAGCATTGAGGGAAATGATGGGTTCTACTTCGAGAGGGTCTAAGGGAGGGGTTATGTCAGTGATTTCAGGTGACTCAGACACAAGGGGAGTTTCAACATCCTCTTCTGAAATGTCCTCAGAGATGGCCATAAAAAGATTTTGTTCCTTACACTTGTGGTCCGGGAAATATTTGTCATCACAATTATAACAAAGGCCTATGAGTTGGCATTCAACCATTTCAGCCCTAGTCAATTTTTGGATTTTTAATGGGGCGGAGGGAGTAGTGGGAGTGACGGGTTTAGGGCGAGGGATAAAGGAGGGTTTTTGGTTTTGAGATGATACAAATTTTTGTGCTTCTTTATCTCTTTTAGTAGCCTCCACCCAAGTCAAGGGTCGAGCCATGAGGACATGGGCCCGAATCTCCTCCTTGAGGCCACTAATAAAACACTCTCGAAAGAAAGCATCAGTCATGCCCTCTATTCGAAAAGCCAGGCGTTCAAAGGAAGCTATGAAGTATTCTATTGTTCTAGATTGTTTCAACTTTGTCAAACGGCCCAAATGGTTGGTGTCCGTGTCAAAGCGTTCATAAAGCTCAGTCACAAATTGGGTCCAAGCAATATAACCTTGACGTGCAGTTTTTCTCCATTTCCACGATTGTCGAAGAACACCATACCGGAGTTTGGCCAAGTCATCGGTAATGCCATATAAAGAGAAATAATGTTCCATTTGGGTTACCCAACCGGTGGGGTCCAAGCCATCAAATTTGGTCACGTCCACCCACGGAAGGCGTATGTCACGTTGAAAGATATGGGACTGAAAGGTATGGGAATGGGAGGAAGTTTCGCCTTCATTCTTTGGAGGTGCTTCAGAGAAATGGTCATCTGTAGGGATATTCAGTTTGGTCCAGAGTGATGCAAAGATAGATTCAAGATGGGTGGTCAGTTCTTCTTTGACTTCCTCCATTGAGGACTGCATGGTTGTATTTATGGTAGCATGGATGGACAAATAGATGGAGGCAACAGTAGCACTAAGTTGTTTCACTTCTTTTTGGGTTTCTAGGAAACCAGATTGCATGGTGTTGAAGTGAGCTTCCAGGTCTTGGCTACGGGTATGGGCCATGAGGATGGGTGAACTGAAAAGGGACGGGCAGGGTCAATTTTTTTTTTGAAAAATGATATGGATGAAAGTGATAAGGGTGGAGAGATGAATCCAATGGAATAGGTCTCAAATAATGGTGAAAAATTTTCCAGACTACATGCAGAGTAATACTCTGGTCTGAAGAATACTGCAGTGATGAAATCCCCAAATGATTAACCAGAAAGAGATGTGTATTTACTTGGCAACCCGAACACAGTTGCACGACAATAGATCTGGTTTGTTTTTAATTTGTTTATGTTTCTGTCCCCCAAGGGTTAGGTATTCAAGGGTTCTACAGACAAGGGTTTGCCCTGTGCTATAGCTCTCTAATATATGTGTGGGGTCCAACAGTAGTACTCGGCCCAATATCTTAGGGCACTAACTAAGGAGGATAGACCATACCCTTAGCCATACTACCCGACTACCTAGGTACTAGAGAGTATCTTCCTGAGTGTTGTTCTCGGTGACACTATAGGAGTCTGACGGTCGATAGGTTTATCTAAAGAGGGCTTTAGGAAATCTAGGCCAATCCATACATAGGTGTTGTCTGATGCACTACCACTCGAAGGGGTACCAACAGGGGTTACAAGGGTGACCAACAGATGTGCGCTTAAGAACCACTTGTATTTCCTGCGTGTATGAATCCCTCAACCACAGGTTTATGCGTGTAACGACAGATCTCTGTGGTTTAAAGACACTAGAATATGTCTCTACCCTGAAAAAAAATTCCCACAATTTCTGCCAAGGAAAGTGCTCTGATACCACTTGCAAGATACTAGATATAATAAATATGCAAAACAAAAATAAAATGCTAGAAATGGCAAAATAAAAATAATATATCCAACATAATCTCCATAATAACACAGAAATGATATAAGAACAACAACAAAAATAACACTTTGATTCAGAAAGCAATGTTCACAGGCCTCTTCGAGGGGGCAACCTCCAATCGAGCAGCGCTCTGTTACAATAATCTCCAAGCTAGGGTTTTCATACACTCGACCCTTATTTATACTAAATATGTCTATCAAGAGAAGCATCTAGAGGAAGATCCTTCTATTAGGTCTTCTTACATCTGCCTTATTCTATTTTATTGAAAGGCCTTATTAATATTGACCTTTATTACATCTGAATATATTAATCTATCTATGTGCGGGTTATGACCCTAACAGGGGGTAAGCAATAAATGGTTTAGAATGGAGGGGGGGTCCGACGTAGTGGATTTGTGCCACGTTAGGATGGGGCTCGCCAGTAAAAACTTCCCATATCGGACCCCCCCCCCCCCCCCCCCCACCGTTAAATATAGAAATTTTGGGGAGGTCTGGAATCTCTTGTCGACTGTAGATCTATGCGTCATGAGATTAGTTGTAGATATATGCACACTTTTTAATTTTCGGGCACGAATCAAAAGATGCAGCCAAAACTTAGGATAGTGCTTTTTTTGTGGGATTTTGCGCTGCTTCCCTTGCATTTTTTCACCATGGGGTTAGGAAACACACTTCAAACATCCAAATCATGAATTTTCATCGATCATCATGCATTTTTTATTGAAGAAAACCTGGCTAGCCCATGTTCTATCCTACCTACCTACACATTTAGCCCAGATTAGGCAGTTGGGATAAGAAATTACTCTACCTTGGGGCTATTTGATCAAGATTAAACATTTTGGTCAAATTTATTCGCTGCCTAACCTATCTACTTGGCTAAGATTAAACAGTTTATCCAAGTCTTATTCACTAAACCTATCAACATAAATTCAAAGAGACTTAGCCATGATTAAACTGTATGGATCAAGTCATTGTTATTACATGGGGATTTTATCCATTTTCTTTTATGCCCTCTTTTATTCTTTTTCTTTTCTTTCTTTTTTTCTTTTCTTTTTCTTTCTTTTCTTTTTGAAAATAATTTGCAAGAATAAATATTATTTCCAACCCAACTACATCAAGAGTAAAAATCTCCAGTCACCAGTTGATCCTATGAAATATAGGGTTATAACAGTCTTCTTTGATGATTTATTGATCTATAGTAAAACTTGGGAGGATCATCTTCAACATGTGGAACAGATTTTGGCCATCATGGAGGAGAAATATTTATATGCTAAGGAATCCAAATGTGAATTTGGGATGACAAAGGTCATTTACCTAGGACACATCATTGGAGTGAAGGAGGTACAGGTTCACCAAGAAAAAATACAAACTATGCTTGATTGGCCCACACCTAAGACACTCACAAAATTCAAGGGGTTTTTGGGCATCTGTTGCTATTATAGGATATTTTTCAAAGGTTTTTCTCAACTTTGTGCACCTTTGACAGATTTGACCAAGAAAGGGGCATTCAAGTGGAGCCCAGAAGCACAACCCACCTTTAAAAAAATGAAGAAAGTGATGAGTTCATGTTCAGTATTGGCCTTACCAAATTTCACACAACCCTTCACAGTAGAGTGTGATGCCTCAAGGAAAGGAATTGGAGCAGTACTTATGCAGAACAAGCATCCTATTGTCTATGAAAACAAAAAATTGAGAGGTCTTGAGCTCCTCTACAACATCTATGACAAAGAGATTCTAGCCATAATGCATGCATTGGCTAAGTTCAGGTAGTATTTAGTTGGGGCAAAATTCATCGTGAGGACAAATCAAAACAGCTTCAAGTACTTCCTAGATCAGAAGGACTTGAATGAAAGGCAACAGAAGTGGGTGAGAAAAATACAGGCTTACGACTTTGACATAGAATTTGTCAAAGGGAAAAATAGCGTGGTAGCAGATGCCTTATCCATAAGACCATGATTTTATTCCATGACCGATATCTCAGTAGATTGGAAGGCCCACCTATTGGTGGAATATTCAAAGAACAAATTTTCTTGTGAAGTGATGGATGGACAGGTGCAAGATGACAATTTCAGAATCATGGATGATATCATTTACTACAAGGGATGAATTTTCTTGGTTCATGAATCATCCTTTAAGGCCAAGGCATTACAAGCATGCCATGATTCACCAGTAGCATGGGCATCAAGGATTCATCAAGACATACAAATAGGTATGAGAG
Organism: Picea engelmannii; assembly: GCA_009831015.1. NCBI lineage: Eukaryota > Viridiplantae > Streptophyta > Pinopsida > Pinales > Pinaceae > Picea > Picea engelmannii. The sequence goes on along the minus strand of ML784239.1, from coordinate 400,944 downwards.
AGGTTTGCTTGGAAGGGTTTTAATGAAGATGTGATGAGCCACGTCAAGGAGTGAAACACTTTCTAGGACAACAAAGATGAACACACTCACCCAACAAGATTACTACAACCACTTCCCATTCTGCAGCACAAATGTGAAATAATATCTATGGATTTCATCACAAGGTTTCCCAAGGTTCGGGGAAAAGACTGCGTTTTCGTGGTAGTGGATAGGTTGACGAAATTTGTACATTTTTTTTTCCATTTCCACATATTTGAATGCAACATAGGTTGCAAACCTCTTCTCTAGGGAAGTTTTCAGATTGCATGGTTTGCCCAAAACCATAGTGAGTGACATGGATAGTAGGTTCATGAGCACGTTTTGGAAGGATCTCTTTAGGCTGGTAGGTATGGCCTTAACACCTAGTACCAGTTATCACCCTCAGACATATGGCTAGATAGAGATAGTCAACGAATGGGTTGAAGGCTACCTTAGGAATTATGTGGTAGGGTAGTAAAAAGCATGGGTTAAATGGATTCACTTGGGGGAATACTGTTACAACACCACTCATCATATGTCCATTGGTATGCAACCATTTAGGGACTTATACATCTATGACCCTATATCATTTGCAGAGATTGCATTTGGTGACAGCAGGGCCCTCGTGGTTCAGGATTGGATTCAGGAGAGTCAGTACATACTCAGAGAATTAAAGGACCACCTACAAAGGGAACAGAATCAACAGAAGGTATAGGCAGACAAACACAGATTTGAGTGCACTTTTGAGGTTAGTGACCTAGTGTATTTGAAGCTTCCATCATACAGGCAGACATACGTTAAGAGAAGTGGCACAAAGAATCTCCAACCTCGTTTCGTTGGTCCATACAGAGTCAACAGGAGGGTAGGGTTTGTGGCAGATGAGTTGGATCTACCACATGGCAACAAAATACACAATGTATTCCATGTTTCATGTTTGAAGAGGGCCATCGACAAGCATATCACTCCTATCGAGGAATTTCCACTGATGGATGAAGAAGGGAAGTTGATACTGATACTAGAGGAGATACTTGAAGTCAGGGAGAAGAATTTGAGGAAAAGAAGCATCAAAGACTATCTGGTTAAGTGGAAGAACCTACCTGTAGAGGATGCCACTTGGGAAGGGGAATAGTTGATCCAGGAGACATGTCCATAGATGCTTGCGGGAAAAAAAATTCTAGCAGGGGAGACTGCAATGTCCCCCACCTCTTGATGAAGAGGTTTTGAGAGACTCGGTAGTCTAGCTATCTCCACTAGACTATAGTCGCAGTAATATTGGGGACAAAGTCAACCAAAAGACATAACATTCTATTATTAAGTTGATTTTGTGTGGAAAGGATAACTCAATGAAAAAAAAGAAGAGGTGAGTTTGTTGGACACACCTACCACACTTAGAGGGGGGGTGAATGAGTGTGGGGCTCTTTTTCCCAAAACTTCCCTCTTGCACAAAAACTCATCAATTAGCATTCAACATTTATTCATTAACCATTGTTGTCATTTATAACCAGTTAGATGTGATCACATATCAGCAACATATATCAGCAATATATCATCAACAAGTCATCACCACAATGAACACAAAGAACACAAGATGTATGTACAATTTATTTTTATTACAGACTACAATCCTTGGGGTTTATCAGCAACAACTGAATAGAGTACAACTCTACAAGAGCACCAGCTCTATATGCAAGACTCATCTTGCATTCTCAGCACCAACTGAGATGAGGCAACAATCCTCAACAG
>ML784239.1:370717-389496 GCA_009831015.1 Picea engelmannii | reverse complement strand
AAGGGAATCATATCAATCAATTACTTGACATCAACCAATGACATCAATCAAACCAAACCATTTACATCAATGACATATGATCCAATAATCTCCCAAGTAATCAAACCATTGGCATAAATGACAACATGATCCAACAGAGTTAAGGTTAAGAGTTACCCCTAGGGGTTAACTAACTCAATAGATGAATGATCCAGGTGGATATCGGTGGTCACCCACCTTTTTTGACTGGCTCAAAACTGTTTTCTGATAATTTTGGCAATTTACTATTTTTAGCAGGTTTGAATTTCCGGGGCCATTTTAAGGGCCTAAATGAAGGTTTTTCAAGATCAAGGTTCTCAATGATAGTTGAAGGCATGATTGAGCCCCCAAAATGAATCTCCTCGATGATACCTTTCCAACGAGTTATCACACACCTAAAACGGAGATCGTATGCAAAAGTTACGACCCCGGGAAGTTGATGTACTCACTTACCCAAACGGGGCCCACATGACTTTTGGCGCTTCATCTCCTAGGGTTAGGTTTTTGGAACTTCATTTCTCTGATTAATAGAAATAGTGTATTACTGTATATCTGTGTTTATGGTTGCATCTCTGATACATTTATGTTATATTATTGAATATCTGCAATATCTCTGTGCATTTCTTTATTATATCTCTGCTCTCATTTCGTGCCGAAAATAATCTGGATCAATGAATAAACTGGAGCTATAAACGAAAGGGCAGGGCGCAATCCTAAGGCATTCTGGATTATTATCTTATTTGCATTGGATCTCTTGAGCACAAGCAATTTTGAGGGTTTTGCGTTTAAAACCCTAGAGATCAACTCGGTGGTGAAAGATCCCACCTTTCTTGATCCAGGATTGGTCCCGGAGGTGAAATAAACCTCCCACACCATTCTATAGTGTTGAAGGTTTTATTATACAAGAAGATTCTAGGATAGGGTGCGACCTAGGGGGTTTCCAGTGAGGGGGGCGTACTACCTTGAGGAGATTGATTCGATATGAAGGAATGAGAGGGATTTTTGGGAAAGGAGCACCTGGGTTTTCTTCGTAGAGTTCCTAGCATCATTGTTGGTCTATTCCAGAGGAGATTATCCTTACATTTTATTTATGGGATCTTGACACGAATTGAAGAGAGGAGCACATTGATAAAAGAGGTTATTGATGTTTATTGGCTCAGATCTTCATAGATTGATTTGATACTTCATCATCTTTTTAGCATTGGCCCGATCTACAATCTAGGAGATTTTGGTGGCATTTGAAGGCTCCTAGAAGGGAAAACGAATTCTCCTTGACTTAGTCAAACCAGGAGGGTGCAAACCAGTTGAGGGTTTGCCCAGTTGGAGGAGAAGAACTTCTCAGTTCGGCTTGAGACTTGGCCTGGTGGATTCTATTAGCCCGATCTACATTCCAGGAGAGTTTGGAAGGATTTGGAGCTCAGAAAAGGGAGGCCCGAAACTTGATGGTTTATCAACATCCAGAGCAGGACACAACTCAACCAGTTGGAGAGGTTTTGCAAAGTATTGACGAGATCTTATCTTCAGTCTTAGCTTGCTTGATGGTGGCCTTTGGAGGCTTGGATCTCTTCTCAGATAGCCTTTGGGAGGCATTTATCTTTGTATTGCTTATTATTGTATCGGCTGGCAGCGCATTTTGATATTATTGGGGCTTTCTTCTAGATCTGCAAATCTCTTGTATACGAGATCTCCCTACTATCTAAATAAAGGTCAGATATGACATTATTGGTTCTCTACTGGCGTTCTTTATATATCTTGTCTTGTTTATGATTATATGCTTCAGATCTATTTCTCAATCAACATTAAGTAAATCCATAATGCGCATCTTCACGAGTACACCTACAAATACATCAACAAACATAGAAAACAATAAACAGTTAGTGTCCCGAGCAAAAAAATTGGCTCAAGAACATTACAGTTTCTATTCATTTCCAGACCAACTTTTGAAACACAATCTACTTCCTAATTATAATCCCTATAAACATAATGAAAAATGAGATAAATGAAGTCATGTAAACTTATTTTAATCTAAACTAACTATACAAACTTATTTATAATTATTTGAATCATTTCATTACCCGTATTAATAAATACTTTAAAACCCTAAATAGTCTTTTGTTTTCTTTTCTAATACATATGTGTTTAATATTCTAGATACATTGTACATCTAAACATTTCCAATTCACTAAGACAAGATTTTAGTAGTAAAAATAATTGAAATTATAATAAAACAAGCATCAAAATTTTATAGGAATTATGGAATTGATTCTCCAATTTTTATTTGTCCATTGCCACCAATATATTATAATACTTATTTTTTATACAAGCGATACAAAAGCTAACTCCCTTGGTTTACTAAAAGAGTATAGTATTGATGATATAGGATAAAACTATAGAGCTAAAACTCAAGCATAAAACTTATGCTATTGAAGGATGTTGGCCCATTCCAATAATCCTCCTTATAAAATATAGATTTTATGAACTTCAATCGGCACAATTACTAATGGAAAACTCATAAATCTTTAAACTTATTTCCAGATTTACTGACAAAATAAATACATAGGATATGTTTGGATAACTGGTTGGGTTGAGCTAAGCTCCTTGCCAATCTACAACTAAAAACAATAATTATCAATATTTCATTTATAATAAATTGAAAAGGTTGAGCTAAGCTCCTTGCCAATCTACAACTAAAAACAATAATTAATAATATTTTTAATAAATTTAAAGGAGAATGAAATGTCCAATAATATCAATTAAGCTGGAATACAACACAAACCTTTCGTTGAATATTAAGTCTAACCCAAATTTATCTTGGCTTGTATGTAGGTCCGATATCTCTTCTTAGCATCCAAGACTCTATAGGTCTTTGGAATGTGTGGTCTACAAAACACTCTCTAAAGCTACAATTCATGGGATATAACATATTTATGCATGCATACAATATTTTTATATCATGGTGGCTTATTAGTTTTCAAATGCAATTTAAAACATTAACTAGTAATTGGCATGAACGAGAAATGAACTCCTGGTGCCTTATTAGTACTCAAATGCAATTTAAAATATTAACTAGTGATTGGCATGAAAGAGCAATGAAATGCTTAGGGAAATACCATGATCCTAAATAGGATTTGGTATTAATCCATTATCTATAATGTGTGTTTGTGTGCATGCTTGTTAACACATCGTACAAAAATACAAATTGTGAATCCATTGGTTATAAACATTAATATATAAATATAGTATATGTGCCACATACAAGTGAATTAGTGCAGTGTACATATTATATAAAAGTGAATTGATGCATTATACAATGGAATAATGAAGTTTTGGTTTGAAGGTTTTATATATATATATATATATATATATATATATATATATATATATATATATATATATATATATATATATATATATAATTTTCAAGGAATTCTCGTGGAAAATTTTCTAAGTATTTCTCTATCATTCATGGATGGTAAATGGGGTAAACCGTTATCCCTAATTATAGATTCTAATCTCAAGGGGATGAAGAGAATTGAACCCGTGACCTTCCCAACTTTGAGAAGAGATAAGTGACATCACAATGTGTGTGTGTGTGTGTGTGTGTGTGTGTGTGAGAGAGAGAGAGAGAGAGAGAGAGAGAGAGAGAGATTTCAATGCACAACTTCTCCTTCAAACCATGGTATATAAAAGGGAATTGTTCTATAAACTATGTGTTTTGTTTTTCATAAAAATCATACTAAAGGAAATGCCTAGTATTTATACACAATGAATATATTTTGCATAAAAATAAACGAATATACATTGAAAACCCTCTTCCAACATTTAATAAAATCAAGACTTCATTTAGACTCACAATAAATATTATTCATAAATAGAATATAAGTAATACCATATATTAGATTCATCATTTTTTAACTTGAAATGTGACCCTGAATCCTACCGCCATCAACTTCTTGTTCATTAGATAGTCCATTGTTTGACCACCCTACCAACTCCAATGGGTACTCTCCTTCCCCAAGGCCCCTCGAGATACATTGGGGTTGTATGAAAGATATCAATAACTAGTGAATGAAAAGAGAGTGGAGTTTTTAAGCTTGAGATGAAATCCCCACCTTAAGGACACTCTCCAATAGATCAAACTCATCGACAATCATCATTTGAATGTCTATTATTATGACACCATCCAACATTAGGGTGCGAATATCGTGAGTTCACTAGCTCAAGTTTTCATTTTATAGGCTTTGTGGCTCAAACCGCTTGTCCATCTCATTCAAAAATGTAATTTAATAATTAACCAATTACCTATTATTCCACTCACCCTAGGGTGCAAACATTGTGAGCTCACTAGCTCAAGACTTCATTGTATATGCTTTTTGGCTCAAACCGCTTGTTTATCTCATGCAAAAATGTAATTTAATAATTAACCAATTACCTATTATTCCACTCACCCATTTTTCACTCACATGCACAAGTGCACAAGTCCATATTTAAAAATGTAAAATAGTGGTTATTCCTCACCCAACCACTACACTTCCTATTTTTACCCCTAGATGTTCCCTTGATATCCTCCCCATTTCTTATTTGAATGAGTGCACATGTAGTCACTACTCTTATTGGTTAATGACTTTCTTTAATATTTCTCAAGCCTACTTTTATTTTCCCACATTTCTATTTAAATTTGAATTCCTTGTTCATATTTCTTCTTCTTGATTTATGGGTGCACTAGTAATTAATTTCTAGTTAATTAAAATTACTTTATTTTCCATTTCATGGACATTTCTAAATGCATTTGTCCTCAATTAATTTTTAAATGGACTATTTTATGTAATAATCTATATGCCCCAGAAAAAGAGACGTTCAAAAAGGTACTGGTCTGGCTGAGATTCTATTCATTACCCTTAGACTACTAGTTGTCTTCCACTTTTGAAGCAATAGAAAACAAACTGGGGAAATATGTGAAGACTTTAGAAGCCACCCTAAAATGAAGATACACATTGTACGCAAGAATCTGCATAGAGATGGACGTTTTTGGAGCACTCCCAGAAGCCATAAGTCTAGAATTCAGGGATGAGGAATGGATCCAAAACATAGATTGCGAACAAATCCCCTTTAGATGAAGAAGATGCCACAAACACGGCCACCTGATCAGAGAATTTCCTCTTAATAAAAATTAGGAAGCGACAAACCCTAAAACACAGCAGGATGATGAAGGGTTTATAACACCGAACCCCAGAAACAGAGAAAATAAAAAGAAGAATAAAACCTCAACAGGAAATAACCAGGAGACCCAGAAAAACTTGTACGGAAGGGACCAAACAAATAAAGGGGCAGAAGATGGTAAAATCTCAAGAGGTTAGAGAACAAGAAACAAAAGAGCCTACCGACCGGCCAAGTAACAAGACGGCACAGGGGAGTTGCGCAACCCCGATGGATGGAGAAATAAAAGACGACAACATTGCCATGCAAGATGCAGAGGGAGATGCGGAGATGACCCCGAGTGAAGTAGGCACAGAAGACCCTAATCTCAGGGACCTGGTGGAAAGAGAAGGGATAGACCTTCCGAACATATTGGAGAAATGGAAAAGGCAGGGAGTCGACAACGTACCAACAGAGCAACTTGACCGCATCCAGTACCTGTTTCTCCTACGGAAGGAAGCCAAAGCCAGAGGACAAAAACACACACATGGGGAGATAGGACACCTAGGAGTCAAACATGGCGAGAGAAAACCACAACTATCTCCCAAGAAGACGAGGAGGAAAAAAGGTAGGAAATCAAACAATGTAGCCCTACAAGAGCTGGGAGAACTACTGATAAACTCAGGTAAGATCAAGAAACTCTTTCCCAACTCCCCCCCACATGTTTAAATGAAGGTCATAACTTGGAATATAAGAGGCCTAAACATCCCAAGAGAGTAAAGAATCCTTAGGACAAAACTAAAGCAAGAACAACCAGATCTTTGTTTCATTCAAGAGACAAAATGCACAATAGAAAGAGTGGAGGCAATCAGTAAACAACATTGGCGCAAGTACAAGATGGTAGCCATCGAAGACCACCAAATGGGAGGCGACATTCTCACTTTATGGAAGCCACAAATTCTAAATTTAATAGCAGTCGAAGCAACCATGCACACCCTAATGGTACGCATGCAAATCATTGGAAACACAAAGGAGATTCTTTGCACTAATGTGCATGGGCCCCAAGGATCAGAGGAAAAGAGAGAAATGATTCGAGACCTAGAAAATATAAAAGCTTGATCCACTAACCTCCATTGGATCCTGGCAGGGGACTTCAACATCATCACCTCAATTGCAAAGAAGAAAGGAGGTACAAGAAGATTGGATTGGGATGCAGATGATTTCTCAAAGTTCATAGACATAGCGTAGATGGTAGATCTTAAAACTAAGAATGGCCAGTTCACCTAGAACAATAAACGGATAAACCAGTTTCAGGTAGAAACAAGACTCGATAGATTCCTTATATCAGAGTCAATCATTATGCAGGGGCTAATCTTAGATTGCAACATCCTTCCCTGGGGGGGGATTTGATCATTGGTCAGTGCAACTGGAAGCAGGTTTCCAAACAACACCAAAGAACAGACCCTTTAGACTTGAGAAATTCTGGATTGAACACCCAACTTTCAAGGAAATAATCAAACAGTGGTGGCGGGAGGAGCAACCAAAGAAAGGGTCCAGGATGTTCCAACTTTATAAGAAACTTAAGTACATCAAAAATAATCTCAAAGAGTGGAACAGGGACACCTTTGGGAATATAAACCAAGAGAAAAACAACTTAGAAGGAAAAATGAAAAAAATCCAAGAAACCTACATGCTGGAAGGCTATACAGAGGACCGAAAAAAGGAAGAGATCCAGATGAACCAATATTGGGAGGCGCGATGCCAACAGGAAGAAACACTCTGGCGTCAAAAGTCCCATATCCAATGGCTAAATGAAGGAGAATGGAACACCAAGTTTTTCCATAGAACAACCATGGCCAGAAGAGCCCACAACAAAATCCTGAAGATCAAGGACCAGGATGGAATCGAGCGCGAATCACATCAGGAGATCGAAACCTCTCTGGTTAAACACTTCCATGGGATAGCCCAAGAACCCATATAAGACAGAACGGAGGCCATTCAAAGGATAACCCAGCATATTCCATGCCTGGTCATAGAGGAACAAAACATCTTCCTAAAAAAACCTATTACCATAGAAGAAGTTGACCAGGTGCTCCAGGAAATGCCCAATGGGAAAGCCCCAAGTCCAGATGTCTTCACAGTGGAATTCTTCAAAGCCTGCTGGGAAATCATCAAAAATGACATTTATAAGGTAGTAGAGGACTCTAGAAGGTCAACCTCAATCCTTAAAGCACTAAATGCCACAATGATCACACTAATCCTCAAAGAAAAGGAAGCCAAAACCCCTGACTGGTACAGACCTATAGCACTATGCAATGTGGTTTACAAGATAATCTCCAAAGTCAAAGCAAATAGACTAAAACCCCTCCTACCTACACCGGTCTCACAAGAACAGGTAGGCTTTGTGGAAGGAAGACAAATAATGGAAAACATCATCCAGGCCCATGAGATCATTCACACCTTGAAGCTTCATAAGAGAGGCGGAATGCTAATACAACTGGACCTAGCAAAAGCTTATGAAAAAATTAGTCGGCACTATATGGTCAAGACCTTGGAAGCCTTTGGTTTCACCCGGCACTGGATCAGCTAAATTGTCAGTCTCTTATCCACAACAAGCTACTCACTACTAATCAATGGAGCCCCTACCAAACCCTTTTGGCCCACGAGAGGTATCAGACAAGGAAACCCGCTATCCCCCTTCCTATTCATTCTGATGATGGAAGGCCTTAGCCGGAGCATAAAGAGCACAACCGCAACAAGGGAAATAATAGGTCTCAAATCCTTCAAAAATTTCCCTACTTCAACTCACCAAAAGTTTGTGGATGATACCTTACTCCATGGCATCCCCACAGTCAAGGAAGCTAAAGCCTACAAATGAATCCTAGAAGATTTTGGGGAAGCCTCGGGCGCTGAGATCAACCATTCCAAGTCGATGATCTTCTTATTCAATACCAACCCAACTATCCAAAGGAATTTGACCAACATTCTGGGATTTGAACGAAAGACACTCCCAACCAAGTACTTAGGGGTTCCACTAACAGACAAAGTGTACAAAATGAAAACTTGGGAAGGAGTAATAAACAAGTTACAGGAGCGGGTAAAAAATTGGATGTATAGATCCCTCAATCTAGTCGGAAGACTGATCCTGACCAAGTTTGTTTTACAAGCAATGCCAACCTTTATGATGTTTGTATTCCCCACTCCATAGGGGATTCTACAAAAAATAAGAGCCATCCAAAGGGAATTCTTGTGGCAAGGCACAGAAACAAAGAAAAAATGGGCCTTGGTGGCTTGGGAGAAAGTCTGTAAGCCAAAAAGACAAGGAGGCCGGAGGCTACAGGACCCACAAGAGACCAATAACGCCTACAGGGAAAAACTATGGTGGCAATGGGTCAAGGAAACTACTACACCTTGGGTAAACCTATGGAAGGTAAAATATGCCCCGGACATTTGCGACCAGGACAAAATCCACTTTAGAGGAACCAGGGAAGGGTCAGCAATTTGGAACCTAGCCTGGCGCAACAAAGCCTGGATTCAGACAAACAGCTTCTGGGAAATCAGGGATGGTTGAACAAACATATTCTGGGAGGACGCTTGGCAACAGGAAACACAAATGGAGAACCCGGACAGAGAGGCACTTCAACGGGAGCTAATAGCATAAGGTAAAATTAATGTCTACCAATACTGGAAATAGGAAACAGACCACACCAAATGGAGAATCTGGGACAAGATCACTCTGTAGAACAATGATCCACCCGCAACAATAGTAAAAGAGGTGGAGGAGGAACTGAGAAGACATAAAATATCAGTCACGGAAGGAGAGGACCAACTAATATGGGGACAAAAAGACGGCGGGGAATTCAACCTGAAAGAAGTTTGGCACTATATCGCGGACCTAGACCAAGAAGACCCAACGCAACAATAGGATAAGCTATGGAACAACCCCCAATGGCCAAAGATAAAAAAATTCCAATGGTTAATACTTCACAACTGCATTCTAACCTGGGAAAACCTAAGGAAAATGGGATTCATAGGTCCATCAAGATGTCATCTCTGCCAAGCCCAAGAAGAAACAACGAACCATCTCCTGGATGAATGTGCCTACACCAAAGATCTTCGGGACTGGGCGGCAAGTATCTTTCACCAGTCCAATGGGATCCGAAGTAACATTGTTGCAACCATCAATATCTGGAAAGAGAACTACATCGAATAAGAAGAGGTGAACCTCTGTTGGATACTCACCCCAGGAATGATCATATGGTCGATATGGAAGGAAAGGAACCGACGCATTTTCAGAAACCAAAGCTGACACGAAGGGATGATCAAGGAAACAATAATATCCATGACACGAGATACGGTGTAGAGCCACAACTGCGAGGTAGGTAGAGCGCAATCCACTGACCAGGATTCCCGAGTCCTAGAGGCCTTCCACCTGAATGAAAGCCGCAACCCCAATCAGTTCAGAATTTCACCGCAAATCCAAGTAGGTGAGCGCAACTGGAAGCCACCAACTTCAGGATCCCTCGAGTTGAATTTCGACAGGGCGACAAAAGGTAACCCGGGGAGAACAAGTTTGGGAGGAGTGGTCAGGGACAGTAAAGGAAACATCATCCAGCTGTACGCTGGGAGTCTGGGAAACTCAACCAACAATGTCGTGGAATTTGGAGCACTGGAGACTAGCCTGGAGATTCGAAGTCGGGAGGGGATGACAAATGCCATAGTGAAAGGATATTCTGCGTTGGTGATCAACACAGTAAGAAAACTCCAAAATGACACCATAATGGGAAAAATCCAAATACACTGGTGATTGACACACCTACTGCAAAAAATCTAGGAGCACTTGCAGACATGGATCACAGTGGAGTTGCGTTGGGTTCGTAGGTAAGAAAATGGACTAGCAGACAGAGTAGTGAATGAGAGGGTGGATAACGAAGGTCCAGAAATGGACACAATCTGGAGCAACATCCCCCAAGGTCGATTCTGAACAGAATGCACCCAACTTGCGGAAAAATACTATGATAATAGTAGTAGTATGGAAGATCACTTCAAGAATGGAGGCGCAAAAGGAATTGAAGGGCACGTAGGTTCCAGGTAGAATCCGATAGCCCACCAATCAAACAAGGTTACAAATGTAGGTACAGATCACACATCAGGTGAAGGCACGACACCATGGTCCTGTCAATAGAAAGAAGTACAGGGGTGACCCATGGGAAAGAAGAACAGATAACTAGCAGGCGGTGAAGTATGAAGAACAAAAAGGTTCACCAAGGTCAAGTATGGGTACACGTCACCCAAGTACCATTACGGGGCGGGGAAATGACTGGTGTACATTGTACAAGACAAAGCATTGGCGTAGGGATTACAACAAGGCCATCAAGTGCACACACTCTGGAACAGAGGACACGGACCAAAAGGGCCACCTTGATGAGCAGGCCATGATTGCAAGGATGGGACTGCAACCGGGTTGGCTCCATAAAAAAAGGTATAACAGAAAGAGCAACAAACCGGAGAAAAACAATTACAGGGGCCACCTTACATACCAGAAAGGGGTGAAGCGGAATAGGAGAAGAACCCAACGTAAAAACTACCATATGCAAGTGAATATGGTATGCATGAAGAAAACCAACAGAAAGAGAGGCCCATATGGAACAGAACCTCTGCCAGGCACCCGGAGGATGACAATAATCGAACAAGCAGCCAAGGAAGCAAAGAGTACCTTCCTCATGCAGGTTGATACAAAGGGAAAGACTATCATTAAAAGATGGGAGCGAGAAATAAACAATGCTCGTAGGGGCAAAGCCTGAACAAAACTAACTTACGAAGTGGGGGGGATAAGGGACCCATGAGCCACACTGCCCAGAACAACCCTCTACCACAGGACAGTGGAGGAAGCCCGGAGAACAAAAATGCTGATAGGTAAGATGTGTGCGGACCAGAAGGAAACCAACAAGATAGAAACCAGGGACTAGAATAAGGTGCTCACAGGTATTCTGAACTGTCTCAGCAACCTGGAGGTGAGTGCTAAAAGACTTGCAGAGGACCAGCGAAGCCAGCAGAAAAAAATGGAGAGACTGACAGGGCAATTCCATCTTTATCTTCGCTGTGTCCACCATATAGATATTACTCCAGCTAACATAAATGGAACCCCGATGTGCATCAGAAAGATATGTCTGGTGGAGTAGAGGGAGGAGAATGAGGCCAGGAAGGATGGTGATGAAGAGCACCCCATCAACCTGGACTAGCGCAGGACCAGTCCTGGTCAGGGTTCTCAGTGTAGGAGCTAACCCCACTATGCTTATGCTTTCTCTGTTTTCATTATGTTGTCATTTTTCAAACTAGATTGCGGAGGTTTGGGTCGGTTTCCCATGGTGGTATCCTAGGCCTCCCCTGCTATATTAGGCATTGCTCCCCTGGGACCCCAGATATAGTTTCCATTTTGGCAGATCTTGGGAGTCCCTGTATCTTTTTTGTATTATAATTCCCTTCAGTAATATAGATTTTCACACTCATTTACAAAAAAAAAAAAAAAATTAATCTATATGCTCAATCAATCATGCATTTTAACTTTTCCCAAATCAAATAAAATACACAAGATTAGTCAAACATTGTTTTTTCATTTTTAACCAAACATTTTTTCCATTTATGCATAACAACTATAATTGGTACCAACGATTCCATGCTTCTCTGTGCCCTTTTAGAGTTAACTTTCAGTAAGTACCAAGGGTGCCATATTCACACATGCCCTTCAAGCATCCAACTTTCCTTGGTGGGGGAATTGGTGCACTTGTTGATACCACATTAACTCAACTTATCCCTACCTTGTTGATAAATTAATGGTCGCTAAGGAATAAGGATACCACCTTATTGCATGCCCCTCAACTAAACCTCATGAGTGACCAAATTTGTAGCCTATCCTCACAACAACTTGTAATCTCTAGGTAAAATCATCACAAGATTTTCAACCTAGAACATAGAAAAGGAGTGTTAGTAGGTGGAAACATGAATGTTGTTCTCCTCTCCTGGCGTTACCATGTACAAATCCCATACAACACTATTACCCATGTTTGGAATGATCGGAAAGAATATTCCTTGTGCCTTCACACATAAAACTGAACACATTAAATAGTTCAACAATCATATATTAAAGCATATCATTAATCGCATGGAATATCTTAACTTCCTGACCCAATTCAGAGTCCAAATAATATCAATGTAATCCCACATCGCCATACATCTGTGGTTTCCCTGTCACACTAGGTAAACCATTAGTAACATCTAGAATTGAATGCATCTAAAACATGTGTATTCATCCATTACAATATTTCATAAGTGTGTGAGTCGGTACCATCAGTTACACCATATCAATGTACATTTTATCCATCCATGTTATCATATAATAATAATAAAACTCATTCAAAAATTATAATTAAAACCAATCAAAATAGTTAAGGAGTTTAAGTTTCCTCATTGTAACACATGTCAATAAACCAAGTCATCTTGTAAACAAAATTCCCTCAAATAATAAAATCCAATTTGTCAAACTAGTCAAAACAATTGGGACACTACATACACCCCCCTCTTCAAAAAAAATTGTCCTAAAGTTCTAAAATAAATATAGAAATTGCTAACGCATTTCAATTGCATCCTCTCAAGTATCTCAACTAGGACTATAACTATCCCATTGGACCTTCACACGATCTACCAAATGACATCAAAGCTTTTGAGTGTGTTAGTCCAAAATATGGATTGGTTTAGCCATCAAATCCCCCTCGTCTGACATCTGCAAATGACTTAAATCAATAACATGAGAAGAGTTTGAAATACAATGATGAAAAATGGATACATGAACAACATCGTGCATACGATCTAATGATGATGACAATGTAAGATGATAAGCAACTGGTACCTTTCTTTCAAGAATTTTAAATGGTCCCACAGATCATGGTGACAACTTAGCTCCTTTTCCAAATTTAATGGAGTTCTTTTGTGATCTAACTCAAAAAAATGCCTTATCCCCAACTTTGTAACTGATATTGACTCTATGTGCATCCACATAACTCTTATGCATGTCTTTTGCTTCTGTTAACCTTCCTTTAATCATCTTCATTTGTTCTTCCATTTCTTGGATTATTTATAGTCCAATTAGGACGCTATCATCTATCCTATCCAAACTAAGAGATGTCCTACATAGTCTACTATACAAAAATTCAAATGGTGCCATCTTAATCGAGCTTTGATCATTGTTATTATATGCAAATTCTGCAAGAGGTAAAAATTATTCCCGGTGTTTTTGTTTATCCATTACATGCATACATAACATGTTTTCTAATACATCATGTATTCTTTCAGTCTATCCATTAGTTTCAATATGGTATGTTGTACTAAAATTAAGTCGCATTCCCATTGCCTCTTGAAAACTTTCCAAAATCTATATGTAAACAATGACCCTCTATCATAAATTATCTTCTTTGGAATTCCATGCAATCTTACTATCTTGTTGATGAACGATCTTGTGATATTTGGTGTTTGATAAATATTCTTTACCGGAAAAAAAATGTGCACTTTTAGTCAAGGTATCTACTACCACAAAGATAAAATCGCATCTCCCTGGCATTATAGGAAATCCTACTATGAAATACATTGAAATCACTTCCCATTTTGATTATAGTGTCGCAATTAGTTTCAATAATCATGTTAGGTGTTGATGCTTAACCTTTTCTTGTTGACATTCAAGGCATCTAGCTACATAATTAATTATAGCATTATTCATTTCATTTGAAAAGATCAATGGTTTCCTATTCACATTCATCTTCTTTACCCCTGGATGAGTCATAGAAATTTCTCTATGAGATTTTTTTAAGCGATTAAATTTCAAATCTCATCATTCAGAGACATATAAATCCTTTCACAAAATCATAATAACGTATCTTTATCTAATTTACGTCCTTTTCTCGTTCAGATACTTATTTATACCATTCATGTTCCAATTGTAATTTCAATATCTTTTCTCGCAAATTCATCTTCAATGAAAAAATTGAGAAAATGCATGGTCTATGACTTAAAGAATCTTCCACTCTATTCATTGTCCCTATAATGTATGATATATCAAAATCATACTTGTTAAATAATTATGACCACCTCCTTTTTCTAGCATTCCAATTACTTTGCATAAATATGTGTTGAAGTCCATGATGATCTCTCTTCAACTCAAATTTTCTTCCAACTAAGAAATGTCTCCAAATTCTTAATGCATGAACCATCACCACAAGTTATAAATCATGTGTTACGTAATTCTCTTCATATGGTCGAATATTTCTCAAAGCATAGGAAATCACCCTACTTTCTTGCATTGATACTCCACCTAATCATTCTCTCGAAGAATCCATACATACCAGAAAATATTGATCCATATTTGGTACTTTTAATACAGATCCATTGTCAATAATTCTTTAAGTCCTCACATTGCTTCTTCCACACAAATTTTGTATTCTTCTTATGTAATTCAATAATAGGATTCTTAATCTTTAAAAAACTTTCCACAAATATTCTATAATATCCATCCATACCCTTAAAAATGCATACCTTGTGTACATTAGTAGGCACCACTCATTCCATAATTGCATCTATGTTTGTTGGTTCCACCACAATTCCTTCTCCTAAAAATATATGTCCCAAATAATGAATATTTGATTCATAAAATAAACACTTAGAAATTTTATCATATACCTTATGCTCTCTAAGGCATTGCAACACTTGCCTTCAATGTTCTTCATGCTCTTTCAGTGTTTTGGAAAAAACAAATACCATCCAAAAGCACTTACATTAACTTGTCGAGATATTGTCAAAACACTTCATTCTTTAAACTCATAAATACACCAAGTGCATTCATCAATTTGAAGGGTACCACTACAAATTCATAATGACCAAAACATGTCTTAAATGTTGTCTTAGGAATATCCTCTTCTCTTAATCTTAATTTATAATATCCAAACCTTATATCTATTTTATAAAACACCTTATCCCCTTTCATTTCATCGAATAGATCATCGATTCTAGAAAACAAGTATTAATTTCTTACCGTGGCTTTGTTTAATTGTCAGTAATTAATACAAAGTCTCCATGATCCATAATTCTTCTTCACAAATATCATTGGCACTCCCCATGGTGATATACTCAAAAGAAGAAATCCCAAATCTAAGAGCTCCTAGAGTTGCATCTGCAACTCTGGAGTTATCATGCAATAAGGAGCCTTTGTGATAGGTTCAATTCCTTGTTTGAATCCGATTGTGAAGCCCAACTCTCTCTTAGGTGGTAACCCAAGTAATTATTTTAGAGACACATCTGATAATTTAGATAACATAGGATATTGTTCTATACTTACTGTATCCATTATTGTTCATAGCAATTACGACATACAACTGACATCATTTCCTCATACTTTTCTTCAATTGCAATGTTGAAATGAATCTTTGTGATACTGCTATATTCATCCCTACCGAGATTCTTTTATGTCTTGAAGCATCTATAACTTAAAATGTATTATCTTTATAATCTAACACTACTTCACGACTCTCTAACCAATATGTACCTATAACTACATCGTAGGATCCCAAGGTAGTTGATACAATGATACTCGGGTTACATATACACCAAGGTAAATCTCACAATTTTTAACTAAATGTCCTACTTCTTGCTTAACTCTAAAAGCCATTTCTACTTGGTTGAAATCCTCTTGATTAATTTCCATCTTTTTTTATCTTAATAATGCATCATGAGAAATGAACCTTTATTTTGTTATTGGATCTACTAATAATGAAAAAAATGATATCATTTATCCTACATGATGTCTCGATTATAGTGAATTGATGCTTGACAACTCAACTTGGCAATTGTTCACCACTACATGGATCCTGTGGGCTTTAAAATAATTTATAGTTAAAAATTTCATTGTTCAACATCCATGGCAATGTAAAGGAAAGAAATGTGTTGTCTTAGAGTTTCTTAAGTGGGAATATACCAGGTTTGCATGTTTTCCTCTAGAAGCATAGACAATAGGGTTACCATTCTAATGAGTTCAAGAGGTGGGTAGAGGATATCACCACTATTGATAGTCCTTCCTTGGATGTCTTTGGAACATTTGATAGTGGGAAACTGTGGTTAATGGTATGTTATGACAGAATATGGATCAAATGAGGGAGAGGATTTGAGATTTTCTAGTTGATGAGCATCCTACGTAACAAACTTGATATCCATTAAAAGAAGCCATTGGGGATTACAAAAAATGGGACTAGCTCATGTAATGATATAATCAGTTAGATTGATATAAAATAAATGATTATTGTTATGATCTCTCATGACTATGTAAAGAGTACCATTCATAATATTAATAGGTGTGTAGAGGATAAATAATGTAATGTGTCCATAATCATTAAATAAGGCCACTAGGTAGTTGTAGGTTGTGTTAATTAATATATAGTGGCTTAGTCATTAATATACAAGCCACTAGTGGTTAAGTTAGGGTAGTGTAAGATAAAAACTATAATAGGGGAGGAGTCTTTTAGGTCATCACATGGAATATTTTGTATTGGCCTTGGCTTGTATTGGAGGTGGTCCCCTCAAAAGGGTAATTTTCAAAAACTTCCCTTGGGTAATTTTCAACTATGTAAGTGTCAAGGAAAGGCCTCCAAAATCAATCATAACACTCAAACATAAATTGATCACCTTAATTCTCCTAAAGATTTCATCAAATTTGGTTTTGATTATTGTTATTGCTCTATTTGGTTCTTCCTCTTGAGAGAAGTTAGCTTTGACATGCTCAATATACTTTTGTATAATAACAATTACTCCACATGGAATGTAAATCATAACATATCTAAGGTTCATTGATGATGTTTGGCCATCCCAACCAATGGAAGACCTTCCCTTTTTGCAAGAGTTAATATTAGTTGGGTCATTCATGTCATAGAAATGCAGAGTCAAAGGTGGTGTATTGTAGTTATTTACATAAAAACAAGAAGTTTTGATGGCCACGTTGTTTTTTGATCTGATGGTAAGAAGCAATCAAGAGACTCCATATAGGGTTTTGATATGACACCACAATTTTATTAGTCTTGAAAGAAGGAAAAGCCATGATTGGGTCCGAAGAGAAATATTCAGTTTGGCTTCGAATCAGATAACAATCAACAATCTATCGTAGCTGGTAATAGCTCAAGCTTTGGCAACCAAATTCCAAGAGAATTTGTTTGAACAAACATTCTTCTCTAATAATTCTTTTTACTTGAGACAATTAATTAGTATGGAAAGGTTTTCATGAAGCAAAACATCTTCTCTGTATAAATTTTTGAAATACAAAGAACATTTAAGTTTACGTCGTTCTTCTAATAGACTTGGAATATTGTAGAAAGGTAAATATGAATAGTGTTAGACTTTAAGCCAAACAATCACATGGTTGGATTGTTATGACATATTTGGCATCAAATTGTAGCATTAATTTTGAAAGACTATAATATTTATTCAATTCTGACCTCCACCAATATAGCTTGGAAAACCATAATGGTACACAGTGGAGAGTGAGTTATCCTTCAAGATAGTCAATAATAACTCCTTTCATGATCGCATTGACCCTTTTCTAGCATCAAATGGTCAACAAGAAACCCAAGGAACTAGAATAATTGAAATGCTACTCAAGGGATAGTGAGGGCACTCTCATTTTCTCACTGGAAATTTTGATATTTTTTTTACATATTTTGAAAGAGGCTTTGGAAAGAAATCAGGTGAGGAAATTGAGGCTTTAGGTTAGGTCATTGGAAGATTTCTAAGTCATTTAGTCACTATTTATGAAATGGATAATGAATGCACCAAAACGTTTGGCATGGGAAAAGGTTATACTAGCCCTGTAAATATGTTTTGCTTTTGCAATTTGGATAGTCAAACAAAACTTTGAATAGTGATGTAAAGGATTCAACATTCAACATTTAGGACCCTCAAACACACTGACCTACTCTCATAGTCAATATAGATCCATGAAGAGATATAATATTGTAAATGATACCATTAACAATCCAGGAAGTAAAAATTATGCAATCTGAGACCATTAGAAACCCTTAATCTGAGACCATTAGAAACCCTTAAACAGAGGTCAAAGTAAGTGTGACATTTTTCCTCTTCAGATAGGTCATTGGACCCCTTTCCAAGTCTTTTATGTATTTGGGATGGTGAAAATTAATAGTGTATAAAACGTTTGCAAGAAAAGTACATGAATACATCCACCTATTTATAATCGTATAGGCCAAGTACAATGCCTTCAAGGGGACCCTTAGATATAATGGAAGTAGATCTAAACTCTCATATGTAAACCATAAAAATATTCAGTTAAAAACTAATGAGCATAAATTACATGAAAGATATATCATGGATTCTCAAAGCAAAATCATTTTTTGATTTTTAGGGATGGATGAAGACAAAAAGAAACTAGTGCCTTTGCAGTGACAATCTATTAATTTTTTTTTTCAGAAATCTAAACAATAACTTGTCAATTTATAACCATGATGAATACCAAGCAAGGGACCATGTTTCTCCAAGTTTACAACTTGCCATGACTTAATGACTCGTACTACTATCGGCTC
>ML784239.1:302464-354007 GCA_009831015.1 Picea engelmannii | reverse complement strand
TTTTTTTACATATTTTGAAAGAGGCTTTGGAAAGAAATCAGGTGAGGAAATTGAGGCTTTAGGTTAGGTCATTGGAAGATTTCTAAGTCATTTAGTCACTATTTATGAAATGGATAATGAATGCACCAAAACGTTTGGCATGGGAAAAGGTTATACTAGCCCTGTAAATATGTTTTGCTTTTGCAATTTGGATAGTCAAACAAAACTTTGAATAGTGATGTAAAGGATTCAACATTCAACATTTAGGACCCTCAAACACACTGACCTACTCTCATAGTCAATATAGATCCATGAAGAGATATAATATTGTAAATGATACCATTAACAATCCAGGAAGTAAAAATTATGCAATCTGAGACCATTAGAAACCCTTAATCTGAGACCATTAGAAACCCTTAAACAGAGGTCAAAGTAAGTGTGACATTTTTCCTCTTCAGATAGGTCATTGGACCCCTTTCCAAGTCTTTTATGTATTTGGGATGGTGAAAATTAATAGTGTATAAAACGTTTGCAAGAAAAGTACATGAATACATCCACCTATTTATAATCGTATAGGCCAAGTACAATGCCTTCAAGGGGACCCTTAGATATAATGGAAGTAGATCTAAACTCTCATATGTAAACCATAAAAATATTCAGTTAAAAACTAATGAGCATAAATTACATGAAAGATATATCATGGATTCTCAAAGCAAAATCATTTTTTGATTTTTAGGGATGGATGAAGACAAAAAGAAACTAGTGCCTTTGCAGTGACAATCTATTAATTTTTTTTTTCAGAAATCTAAACAATAACTTGTCAATTTATAACCATGATGAATACCAAGCAAGGGACCATGTTTCTCCAAGTTTACAACTTGCCATGACTTAATGACTCGTACTACTATCGGCTCCGTCGGAAGCTCGTGAGGTTATGCGGTGATATATATATGACTATATATATAGAATGAGGGAATATTAGTTATCATTATAACCAAACAGAAATGACATTTTTTTTTTATGTAAATTAAAATAATATTAATTATAAATATAAAAAGTGATAATCAATTTCGACCTTCCATCATTTTTTAATGCAGAGTAAAGAAACAATGTTGATTATGATTATAATTATAACATTTTTTAATTTTTTAATTTGATATAAAGAAATAATGTTAATTATGAGTATAATTGTAAAAGAAAGATTTAAGGTTGAATGTTTATTAAATTTAATGGTTGGTAAGGTTAGGAAGTTATACCTAATTTATTTAAATTAGATATATTTAAGTTGGAGTGAACTTAAGTGAATATATAGTATTATGAAAAGTGTCATGGTTACAAGTTTTCGATCGAAAGTTAGTTTTAATGGAACAACTAACTTTCGGTTGAAAATTAGTAGTTTGGTCGAAAAGTGGAAAATAGAAACACATGTCGATCAGGAAAAAAAATAGGGGGATACGACGTTTCGACACAGAATGCGACGTTTCGGCACAGAATGTGACGTTTCGGCATGGAAACGTATAAATTGTTTTGGCTGAAATCTTATTATCACATTTGTGCACACACTAACTCTGCATTTTAGCTATTTTGTCTTTCTTGGGAAACATTTTCATTATTTTTCATCTTTTGGAGCAACATTTTCACTATTTTCCAATCTTTGGAGCAATATTTTTGTTCTTTTTCACATCTATCTTCACTCTAGATCTATTATGCATCGAAAGGGATTAAATCCCTTGAGGTACAATGATCTATCTTCACTATGGATCTATTATGCCTCGAGAGGGATTAAATCCCTTAAGATGCAAACCTTTTCTTAAGTTTTAAGCTCTAAAAAAGAGTTTTCACCTAGAAAGATTTAATACCTCGAAAAGCATGATAAATATGGAGTTAAGATGGATCTACATTGATTCATCATTTTCCTCACATACTTTCTAATCATGTCTTCTAGAATTCTATCAACTCTAAACATGTCTTACATAATTATAATGAATCTTATTATCTAACCATTTGTCTCTCAATGGTATGCTATAATATTATTAATTAAAATGTTTTACATAAAATATGTATGATATTATAAAAAAAATTAAGAGCATACTCAAATTGGTTGAATACATCATCCACCTACTACAATGAACAAATCTCACCATATGCATCGGGCGTCTCCACTTGGATACCAAAGGCGATGTCTTCCCATGATAGTGAAATTTGAGCTCGAACATTGAACCTAGGGTGTTCGAAATCTACACATTACCTTACTCTCTTTTGTTAGTATATCTTCACTTCGTTGTCATTTTTTTTTTTGCAACAAGTTAACTATTTATAAGTTATAGTATAATGTGTGGGTGAAACTTCTAGCAATAAAGAAATAAAGTTAATTCTCAACCAATCATTTTTTATATATAATTACAATTGATTCTCAACAATAATTAAATTTAACATGAATTATCAAAAAGAGAATTTCAAAATTGACCAAAGTTATTTATAAAAAAAAAATTGAAATTAATATTCAAAATAATAATCTTAAACATGATAGTATCATAAACACAATGAATTCCGTATAAATTTTAATAATCAAATTATATCTAAATTTTAAAGAAATATTCATTAATTCCAATTCTCATCCTCATGACGATAGCACGTCATATTAAGTCTATTCTCATCCTCATGACCAGAGCACATCATATTAAGTAAAAAAACAAAATTAGAATAAAAATCATACCATGTAGATGATTAAAGTACTGCACAAATCTTGCGAAGAGCATTTTGATAATTACATCACTTTGTGACACATTGTTATTTTGACCCTCTTTTGCAATCATTTTTAATTACTTTTTATTATAAAAAATATATTTATTTATATTTCTAATGTAAAATTTATATTTAATCATAAATCTAATATAATATATTTGTGAACTAAACAAAAAAATAATTGTTATGCAATCATTTTTTTTTTAATTTAAAAATAAATCGTATTTTGTTTCTATCTTATTTAGAATTCTTAAATTTAAACCTAAATCATAGTTTATTTCCATCTACCTAATGTTTTCAAAAGCAAATCAAAATGTTTTTTTTAAATGGACACCATGTTTTTTAAATATGCCTCACCTAAGTGCATATAAGAATCTTGATTATTATAATACCTCTTGAGTGCATATAAGAATTTTGATTATTATTATAATACTCATTGATTATTATAATACCTCTTGAGTGCATATACGAATTTTGATTGTTATTATAATACTCCTTGAGTGCATATAGGAATCTGGATTGTTATAATACCTTTTATAATAATTGAGAGGTGTCATCATACTGTAAAGTGGCATTTCAAAAATGTGCTTTATATTATGGTGTTAATGTATACTATATATTTTCAAAAAACAATTAATGAGTTTTATTTAAAACTTTATTAGATTTTTTTTTTTTAAATATTGAAATGGAGATTCCACAATTCAAATGAATTAGAGAGTTTAAAATCGTTGGATCTATCTATATAACAATGAAAAATTATAAATTAAGATTTACATTATCAAATTTTAATAATAACTAGCACAGTCACATAATTGTGACTGATGAACATTGAAAGGCATATGAAACGTGCAGACTGCTAAAATGCTTGAGGAAAACACAGGGACAGGTGAGGAAATTCATGGTTAATAATTCAAACGTGGTAATGTTAAAGGTTAATCATTTAAACATGGAAATCATATAGTGCTATAGTAATTTCTTAATATGATTAGGTAAATGTTAAAAAGTAAACAGGTTAACGGATGTATTCAAAAATACAAGGAGATTATGAAGAGTAAATCACATTCATTGATTTGGGAGGACAACTAAGAATATTCCAACATCTTTAATTGTTAGCCATTAGATTAGAATTTTAGATTAAAAGATGATTAATTGTGCCCATTGCCAATAGGTATACGCCTTTCGACGTAATTACTTAAAAAAATTCAAAAAATCAAATATTTAAACTTATCTTTTATTTTTGTCAAAATCCATTTAGAATTGAAGAACCATCTATCTATATGTTTATGGATATATAATTAGAAGAAGTTTTTTATTTTGAGAGAATTTTTCCGGATTTTTCACAATATAAGTCATGTTGTGATCGACATTTTGAATTCAAACAATTTGAAACGTTGATCGTAACATGATTTCTACCATAAAAAATATGAAAAAATTCTTTCGAAATTCACACCGCAAAATTTTTAAAATTGAGATCTTTCATTCCTGAAGAGATTTTTTTACTTATGAATTTATGCATTTCTTTTCATATGCAAATGGGTCTTTTACAGATGAAATGATGTATATCATTTCCTTTAATGCTTCTCTCTTCGTGATAGAGATGGAAAGTAAAATATGATACATATAAAACAAGGGTTGCATGGCAACGCAATCCCTTCCGAGTTAGTTGGGAAATACATGTTGAACAATGAAACTTAATATAACTAAATGCACAAGTAATGAATATATTTTGTCAAAAGATAATAATTGAGGGTTGTTTTTTATTCAAAATGTATAATGAACCGTAAGTTGAATGGAACTATAATATTCATAAATATAATATAAATATAATAATAAATATAATATAAATATAATAATGCATAATAATAAATACATAGTACAACTTTTTATATTTAGATGTGGTGATTGGTGAAATTCATTGATTATGTAATTAATTCTACATATTGAAAGACGTGAAGGGAGCAATAACACTTCAATTCTATCAACCAATTAGAAATGAGAAACACAAATATTTTTATTATATCCAAAAATATATATTTGTTTTCCTATGTTAAACATTGCATACACAAATTTATGGTAAAAGGAAAATTAAAGTCACATCAAAAGAAAACTCATTGCTACAGTCTCATGGCAGGGACTAATAACGTACAACATTCCCTTCCCTTTATGACTTGTCTTTGTGATAAACATGAGAATACATTTGATTTGGAGATAAATATTATTATTGTAAACACAAGGATCTCCAAAGGATTCAAGTTTTTTTTTCCAGTGAAAATTCCACATTATATTGATAATAATATAATTTTTTTACAAATCAGAAAACATCACTAACAAAGACGTCCCATATATGGACAGTCCAAAGCATAGAAAGGCAGCCATATATACTTGATCAAAGACCAACACACTGACTAGTACCTTCATCTTTAGCATAACAACAAAATACTACAAGTCGGTCTAGGATTCTCTATCCAAGAGGAGAACAAAAAAATAATGTGGCTTGTCCCAAAAGAGAACAATGACAAAGAGAGACACCAAGAAAATTAATACATATTTATGAAAAGGGTAGGGCCCTCATGGCCATCAACCCATAGATTATAAGAAATTCTCCCACAACTACTAGAAAGAACCTTTTTTGAAAGGAAACCATCTTGTTTTTTTTCTTCACTATAAATGTGTGCAAAGGAGATAGACCCGAAGAGCGAGATGAGTTCATCTATTCTATCCTTCCAACCATCAAGATTTGCCACCATTATCACACCTTTTCGATTAATCCAATCGATGACTATCTTAAAGTCCCCCAAAACATGTAAATCATAAACTGTGAGTCTAGCTGCTAGAGTTATTGTAGCCCAAGCTCCCATAAGTTCAGCTCTGGAATTAGTACCTTTTCCACAGTTTAGGATCCATCTGTATTCTCTACAGTCAACAAGATTTATGACACCACTAGCGCCACTAAGAAGACCATTTTGGTGAGCGGCCCCATCAAACCAAGAAAGAGATTTATCTACAGGAAGAGTTGTGGCAGTAAACCTTGGAATATGATCTTTATGAAATTTCTTTAATACACCCATAGCTCCTTGGGCTAGATAAACAATTCTTTGCAGTGAAGACAGATTTTCTTCAAAGATGGACTTATTCTTGTCTATCCAAATGTACCAACAAATATAGGCCGAAAGAGCATGAATATTAGAATTCTGAGATGCTCAATTTTGGAAACATTCATTCATTGTCTTGTCATTCCATCCATTAGCTAGATTTAAAACCTTTTTAACTTCCTCCCAAACTGATATAGTGAAGGTGTAGTTTACAAATAAATGTTTTGTTGATTCTCTTTTATTTTTGCATAGATTACATAAGCCTAGTCCATTCCATTCTCTCTTCTACAAATTTTGACAGGATAATATCTTGCTTTTCAGCTAAAAGCCAAACGAAGAGCTTTATCTTCAAAGGGCAGTCCCACTTCCAAAGTTTCCTCCTCCAGCCACCGAGTTTGTATTTCCATAGTTTATTTAATAAAGCTTCATAAACATTCTTAATGGAAATATGGCCAGACATATCACCCCAATCCAAATCAATTTGTCATGTCTATTCACTAAAGAAATACCAGAATCGATCAAGTTGTGTCTATAGCTAACCCATTCCACTGCAAGATTATCCTCCAGCCCCAACTCAACACTGCTAATCCAGGTTGATCCAACCTCTCTCCCAATCATCCTCTGGCTCACTTGAAAGAATAGATGAATATCATTTTAATTTAAACGATTCACCAAATCCTGAGACAAAAAGGTGTCCTAATCCTAAAATTGCATCATTAGAAAGGATTCAAGTTGAGCCTTTAGATTTTGAAAGGGTAATATTGATAATTGAGCACACTATAATATTTTTATCTTGGAAGTTTGAAAGAGTAATAATATAATATTAAATTATAGATTTTATTATTTTTGGAGTTTGAAAATGCAAATTATTTTTTGGAATTTTCAAAGTTAAAGCAATTCAAATTCAAATTTAAAGGATTAGTTTAAGTTTTTGGAGTTGTTGTTCATCAAATAAAATAAAGGGAATTAATTTCATGGGCTAAAAAATATCCCTTACATTTTTATAAAGGTGGTTCCCATTTTTCTCACTCAGATTATAAATTGTTTTATTCAAGAAGTAATATATTTATTCATTCATAACATTGACGCATGAGAGTGGATTAGGTGGTAAACCAAACACAAAACAATGATTTAAATTAAAATATATAGAATATTAGAGAGAAAGTAAAGTGAAGGTCCAAAACATAGGACTTTAAATGATTTTAAATAATTGATTTCATAAAGACGTAAAAGAGGCACATACTCGATATTTCATTCTTTAATCAAAGTCAAAAACCATAAAAGTTATGAGCTCCAGAAATAGATCTCAGCGAAAATTCTTAAAAGAATATTTCAAGTTGATTGTTCACGATCAAATAAAATGTGTGCAAAAACGACACTACATAATATATGTGATACTTAAATGATAAAATAAAATGTGTATGTCCTATTGGGATAGGATGGGGCTCCCATGGACCATATATATGATAGCAAAGGTGACCTAGAAGAAGAAAAGAAACAATCGGGGATCGACTTTACATGCAAGCAATAGACAAATAAAGTTGGATGATCATAGATTGAGATGAAAGAAAGGGAAATGATTCAAATAAAAAATGAAAGTGGAACATGATGGATGTATCTCTCTCACTTTTCCCTTTGAAAATATTCAAATATGTAATTCGAAATCAACCCTAACTAGTGTAACCACTTCTTAGAAGTTATGGAAGATTAGTTATTACATTCAATGCATCTTTGAGTCGATTTTCAATATAATCTTTTAACGGTGAAATTGTTATATCTTGTTTGAACCAATGTGAAAACAACTCATCCTATATAGCTTTGCATACAGAGCATGATTCTTGTATTGAGGTCATCTAGTCTTCATTATCATTAACGAAGCTAACCAACCATCATTTGACCTCTTCTTTTGGGAATTTAGTGAGGTTATCAAACCCACTACCGCATGAAATCTTGAGTATAAGTAACTCAAATTACAGTTGTTCTTTGGTTAGAAATGTGGTCTCTCTAACCAGTGGTGGGCCTTCAATTTATTTGACTATGTCAAGGGACAATAGGAATAAATCACTTATTTTTCCTTCCAATATTTTACAAGCAGAAATTAGCTCCTCGAGGATATATATCCTTTTGAGCCAACCAACTGTTATCTATTTTATATTGCGCTTGGAAGTTAGATCTTGTTTCTTCCTCATGAGATCATTCATATCTGATACTCTTACTATAAATGTACTTACAACATTTTTATAAAAATACTCATGATTTTCCAGGTCTTGTTGAAGATAATATGTAAGAGAAGAAATTATGTGCGCTAAGTTACTTAAATTTGTACTAACCTCCCATGCTTTCAAACTTGTGTTGAATCATTTACTTATGTTCTTCGCAACATATGTTTTGATGCCAATTAACAAATCAACAACGTTCTTAAATTTAGAATATGTCCTCAGTATTTCTTCAAGAATTGGTTCTAAGATAAAAATAGACAAGGGTTCAACAAATAATGGTATTGGACTCAAAATGTCTTCCAAATCGCTTATACTTTTCTTTAGTCTAGAAATTTCCAACTAATCCTCTGTAATTGAATAGAAAAGAGAATCATCACTGGTCAAGTGCAATTTGAAAATTCTAGAAGGTCCTACTCCTACGAAATCAACCTTTGAACTCCATTTTTCAGTGACTTTCTTATTCTTAATATTAATTTTCTCTATTTGTAACTTTTTTGCTTCTTTATTATATCTAGTGTGATGTAATGTCAATGATTTCTCTTCAAAAATAGTTGGTCCATCATGGGCTAACTCTTCTACAATCTACTAGCTTTCAACCATTTGAATTATTGTCCATGCAGGAACTTCATTCATGCTCTAAACCTCCATTTTAGTTATCATTTTATTGGTTTTCAAATTTTCAAGCACTCTTATTACTAGTGCTCCTTTTTCCTTTTGCAGGTCTAATAATATGTGCTTTCTCTATGTGTAGATGAGAGGAATTACCATCATCACCTCATCCCATGCATCCTTCATTATTCTCTCTTCCGTTTACATTAGTCTCTTGTCTCTTTTGAGTAGAAAAGGAACTCCTATGGGGGAGGGGAGTAGAATCAACATTAGTACTAGTTTTAGTTTTACCCCTATGTTTATTCTTAGCTTGTTGAAATTATTTTTTCAAATTAGTCTTCTTTACATGTGTTTGAACTAATTTGTGTGACTAAGTCATCATTACAGACTTGTTTTTCTTTCTTGGAGACAGATGTGTTAGTGTTGGGGTCGTTGTCATCAGCATGTTCTGTGACTTCTCACATTTTTACAAAGAAAGTATCATAACCAATTGAAAACAAGTGGGCCAAGAAAAAGCTCCCTCTAGGTAAAAATCTTTCAAGGCTTCAGTGTATTTAAGTGAAAAGGATTCAAAAATTCAGTCATTTCAGCTAAATGGAATAGACTTTTGATTGAGACATCAACAACTCGAAAAGGAAAAGAGATAAATTGAAAATTCATTTTGTTCAAAGAAGAAAGACCAAGATTTGTATTGTCTATAGACCTCGGCTACAAAATGTTTGTCACAAACAAAATTAGGAAGAAGGAAAGGTTTTCCTTCAAATATGAACAATTTGAAATGAGTGGACTCTTCATCATACATCTGAATTCTTTTTCCATCGATAAACTTCAACACGACCTCTGTGAGTCTCATTGTCTTCATTCCAATAAGAATAGGTCTGAATTCCCTAAAAAACTCATCTTGCACTTGAAAGAAATGAAATGGTTCCTTATGTCCACATAATACAAGGTACCAGAACTATTTTGGATCATTATCAATATCAATACTACCCTGTTGTGGGAAATTTCACCCTGTGGACATGTTGAACTCCCCTTGAACTAGGTTCTCTTCAGTTCAAGACAAAAGAGAACAAGTGGGCACTAACATCCCTCTTTCCTAACTATTCTATATTTTCATGCATGAAGGCTGAGGAGAAAGAGAAAGAAAGAGAGAGCTATAACCTTCTTCTCGTTGTTTGTTCTCGTTGGTCTAGTGTCAGAACTGATCCAAGTCCTGGTAGAAGAAAACTCTTGCAATATTCTTGCAAAAAGTAAAACAACCCTTCTCTTCTACTATGTAACGTTAGATAAAAACCAATCTATATAAGTTAAACTAGAACAAACATTCATGCATTAAATCGAATAAGACAAGAATGAGGAAATAGGCCAAGTTATATTCATAATGAGGAACAATGGAAACAACTTACAACCATGTCGATGTGATGCAATCTTTCCTCCAAGATTCTCCTTTCCAACCCCTTTTGTGCATCACCTGACAATAATGAGAATGCTTCTCCAACTCTCTCTTGAATGTCACAAGAATAGAGGTTTCATACTCTTAGAACTCCCTCCCCTGATCTCTCACATAAGGAATTCTAATAATTTTCCATTTGAGAACTAACTCAACAATCCAAGGAGAATATCACTCACTAGATCCACTAAATTGGTGATCCAACACGTTCTTCTGTAATTATTTGTAATTTTGGATTCTACACTTCTAAGGTTGTATGAATCCCTACACAACTTCCAGGTGGATATTGGTGGCCACCCACCTAATCCAACTAGCTTATTTTGGAATTTTACATGTCAATACATCTTTTTGTACTTCCAGGGCCATTTTGGGGCCCTAAATAGTGTTTTTTTTGGCTTGCCACAGTCAAACTATAGATGAAGTTAGAGTTTGATGGAATAATGTGTAGCTCTTGAAAATACCTTTTCAATAGGCTATCACGTGCCTAAAACGAAGTTCGTATGCAAAATTTACGACCCCGATAAGTTGAGGTACCAACTTACCCATCAGGGCCCACATAACTTTTGGTGTTTCATCTCCTAGGGTTAGGTTTTTGGATGTCTATGGTTTTGGAATTCATGAGTAATGTTAAAAATTACTATGGAGCCTTGTTGTAATCATTTTTCTCATACGGATGCGCGTAGCAGCCACATCTCTTCTCAGAGATAGCTACCACCATTCGAGCAAATTGTTTTCAGTTCTGCAGTTTTACAGTTTCAGCTTATTTTATTTATTCAATAGAAGTTATTGTTCATTGGATATATGTTGTTGTTCTCTATATATTTGTGTTATTGTATTTAGTTTCTTATTCATTTCATTCCTCTCATAAATTCGGATCAATTGGGATCTCCAAGATTTTTAGGGAGAAAGTATCTCTCAAATATTTTAGGGAGAAAATATCTCTCAATGATTTTAAGAAGGAAATATCTCTCAAGATCCATCAAATTAGGATATTTGTTTGAAAAAATATCTCAACCAACCATAAAACTCTCAACTTCTCCTTGAGATTAGGAAACTAATATCTAAACCAACCATGAAGTTCTCAACTTCTCATTAATTCCAATTCTCATCCTCATAACGATAGCACGTCATATTAAGTCTATTCTCATCCTCATGACCAGAGCACATCATATTAAGTCTAAAAAAGCAAAATTAAAATAAAAATCATACCATGTAGATGATTAAAGTACTGCACAAATCTTGCGAAGAGCATTTTGATAATTACATCACTTTGTGACACATTATTATTTTGACCCTCTTTTGCAATCATTTTTAATTACTTTTTATTGTAAAAAATATATTTATTTATATTTCTAATGTAAAAATTATATTTAATCATAAATCTAATATAATATATTTGTGAACTAAAAAAATTGTTATGTAATCATTTTTTTTAATTTAAAAATATATCGTATTTTGTTTCTATCTTCCTTATTTTTAATTCTTAAATTTAAACCTAAATCGTAGTTTATTTCCATCTACCTAATGTTTTCAAAAGCAAATCAAAATGTTTTTTTTTAAATGGACACCATGTTTTTTAAATATGCCTCACCTAAGTGCATATAAGAATCTTGATTATTATAATACCTCTTGAGTGCATATAAGAATTTTGATTATTATTATAATACTCCTTGATTATTATAATACCTCTTGAGTGCATATACGAATTTTGATTGTTATTATAATACTCCTTGAGTGCATATAAGAATCGTGATTATTATAATACCTTTTATAATAATTGAGAGGTGTCATCATGTTGTAAAGTGGCATTTCAAAAATGTGCTTTATATTATGGTGTTAATGTATACTATATATTTTCAAAAAACAATTAATGAGTTTTATTTAAAACTTGATTAGAAATTAAAAATATATATATTGAAATGGAGATTCCACGATTCAAATGAATTAGAGAGTTTAAAATCGTTGGATCTATCTATATAACAATGAAAAATTATAAATTAAGAGTTACATTATCAAATTTTAATAACAATTACTTTAAAAAATTCAAAAAATCAAATATTTAAACTTATCTTTTATTTTTGTCAAAATCCATTTAGAATTGAACCATCTATCTATATGTTTATGGATATATAATTAGAATCTTTTATTTTTGTCAAAATCCATTTAGAATTGAACCATCTATCTATATGTTTATGGATATATAATTTATATGTTTATGGATATATAGTTAGAAGAAGTTTTTTATTTTGAGAGAATTTGCATAACATGACTTCTATTATAGAAAATATGAACAAATTTTTTCGAAATTCACACCGCAAAATTTTTAAAATTGAGATCTTTCATTCGTGAAGAGATTTTTTTACTTATGAATTTATGCATTTCTTTTCATATGAAAATGGATCTTTTACAGATGAAATGGTGTATATCCTTTCCTTTAATACTTCTCTTTTCGTGATAGAGATGGAAAGTAAAATATAATACATATAAAACAAGGGTTGCATGGCAACGCAGTCCCTTCCGAGTTAGTTGGGAAATACATGTTGAACAATGAAACTTAATATAACTAAATGCACAAGTAATGAATATTTTTTGTCAAAAGATAATAATTTAGGGTTGTTTTTTAATCAAAATGTATAATGACCCGTACGCTGAATGGAACTATAATATTCATAAATATAATACAAATATAATAATAAATAATATATTAGATAATAAATATAATATAAATATAATAATGCATAATAATAAATACATAGTACAACTTTTTATATTTAGATGTGGTGATTGGTGAAATTCATTGATTATGTAATTAATTCTACATATTGAAAGACGTGAAGGGAGCAATAACACTTCAATTCTATCAACCAATTAGAAATGAGAAGCACAAATATTTTTATTATATCCAAAAATATATATTTGTTTTCCTATGTTAAACATTGCATTGCATACACAAATTTATGGTAAAAGGAAAATTAATGTCACATCAAAATAAAACTCATTGTTATAGTCCCATGGCAGGGACTAATAACATACAACATTCCCTTCCCTTCATGGCTTGTCTTTGTGATAAACATGAGAATACATTTGATTTGGAGATAAATATTATTATTGTAAACACAAGGATCTCCAAAGGATTCAAGTTTTTTTTTTTTTCTAGTGAAAATTCCACATTATATTGATAATAATATAATATTTTTAGAAATCAGAAAACATCACTCACAAAGACGTCCCATATATGAACAGTCCAATGCATAGAAAGGCAACCATATATACGTGATCAAAGACCAACACACTGACTAGTACCTTCATCTTCAGCATAACGACAAAATACTACAAGCTGGTCTAGGATCCTCTATCCAAGAGGAGAACAGAAGAATAGTGTGGCTTGTCCCAAAAGAGAACAATGACAAAGAGAGACCCCGGGAAAATCAATACATATTTATGAAACGGGTAGGGCCCTCTTGGTCATCAACCCGTAGATTATAAGAAATTCTCCCACGACTACTGGAAAGAGCCTTTTTTGAAAGGAAATCATCTTGTTTGTTTTCTTCCCTGTAAATGTGTGCAAACGAGATAGACCTGAAGATCCGGATGAGTTCATCTATTCTATCCTTCCAGCCATCAAGATTTTCCACCATTATCACACCTTTTCAATTAATCCAATCGATGACTATCTTAAAGTCCCCCAAAACATGTAAATCATAAACTGTGAGTCTAGCTGCTAGAGTTATTGTAGCCCAAGCTCCCATAAGTTCAACTCTAGAATTAGTACCTTTTCCCCAGTGTAGGATCCATCTATATTCTCTACAATCAACAAGATTTATGACACCACCAGCGCCACTAAGAAGACCATTTTGGTGAGCGGCCCCATCAAACCAAGCAAGAGATTTATCTACACGAAGAGTTGTGGCAGTAAACCTTGGAATACGATCTTTATGAAATTTCTTTAATACACCCATAGCTCCTTGGACTAGATAAACAATTCTCTACAGTGAAGGAAGGTTTTCTTCAAAGATGGACTTATTCTTGTCTATCCAAATGTACCAACAAATATAGGTCGGAAGAGCATGAATATTAGAATTCTGAGATGCCCAATTTTGGAAACATTCATTCACCGTTTTTTCATTCCATCCATTAGCTATATTTAAAACCTTTTTAACTTCCTCCCAAACTGATATAGTGAAGGTGCAGTTTACAAATAAATGTTTTGTTGATTCTCTTTTATTTTTGCACAGATTACATAAGCCTGGCCCCTTCCATCCTCTCTTCTGGAAATTTTGCTAGGATAATATCTTGTTTTTCAGCTAAAAGCCAAACAAAGAGCTTTATCTTCAATGGGTAGTCCCACTTCCAAAGTTTCCTCCTCTAGCCACGAAGTTTGTATTTCCATAGTTTATTGGATAAAGCTTCATAAACATTCTTAATGAAAATATGGCCAGACATATCACCCCCAATCCAAATCAATTTGACATGTCTATTCACTAAAGAAATACCAGAATTAATCAAGCTTTGTGTATAGCTATCCCATTCCACTACAAGATTATCTTCCAACCCCAACTCAACACTACTAATCCAGGTTGATCCAACCTCTCTCCCAATCATCCTCCATCTCCCTTGAAATAATAGATGAATATCATTTTGATTTAGACGATTCACCAAATCCTGAGACAAAAAAGTGTCCTGTACTAATCCTAAAATTGCATCCTTACAAAGGATTCAAGTTGAGCCTTTAGATTTTGAAAGGGTAATATTGTAATATTGATAATTGAGCACGCTATAATATTTTTATATTGGATGTTTGAAAGAGTAATAATATAATATTAAATTATAGATTTTATTATTTTTGGAGTTTGAAAATGCAAATTATTTTTTGGAATTTTCAAAGTTAAAGCAATTCAAATTCAAATTTAAAGGATTAGTTTAAATTTTTGGAGTTGTTGTTCATCAAATAAAGGGAATTAATTTCATGGGATAAAAAATATCTCCTACATTTTCATAAAGGTGGTTCCCCTTTTTCTCATTCAGATTATAAATTGTTTTATTCAAGAAGCAATAGATTTATCCATTCATAACATTGACGCATAAGAGTGGACTAGGTGGTAAACCAAACATAAAACAATGATTTAAGTTAAAATATATAGAATATTAGAGAGAAAGTAAAGTGAAGGTCCAAAACATAGGACTTTAAATGATTTCAAATAATTGATTTCATAAAGATGTAAAGGAGGCACATACTCGATATTTCATTCTTTAATCAAAGTCAGAAACCACAAAAGTTATGAGCTCTAGAAATAGATCTCAGCGAAAATTCTTAAAAGAATATTTCAAGTTGATTGTTCACGATCAAATAAAATGTGTGCAAAAGAGACACTACATAATATATGTGATACTTAAATGATAAAATAAAATGTGTATGTCCTATTGGGATAGGATGGGGCTCCCATGGACCATATATATGATAGCAAAGGTGACCTAGAAGAAGAAAAGAAACAATCAGGGATCGACTTTACAGGCAAGCAATAGACAAATAAAGTTGGATGATCATAGATTGAGATGAAAGAAAGGGAAATGCTTCAAATAAAAAATGAAAGTGGAACATGATGGATGTATCTCTCTCACTTTTCCTTTTGAAAATATTCAAATATGTAATTCGAAATCAACCTTAACTAGTGTAACCACTTCTTAGAAGTTATGGAAGATTAGTTATTACATTCAATGCATCTTTGAGTCAATTTTCAATATAATCTTTTAACTGTGAAATTGTTATATCTTGTTTGACCCAACGTGAAAACAACTCATCCTATATAGCTTTGCATACAGAGCATGATTCTTGTATTGAAGTCATATGGTCTTCATTATCATTAACGAAGCTAACCAACCATCATTTGACCTCTTCTTTCGGGAATTTAGTGAGGTTATCAAACTCACTACCCCATGAAATCTTGAGTATATGTAACTCAAATTCTAGTTGTTCTTTGGTTAGAAATGTAGTCTCTCTAACTAGCGGTGGGCCTTTAATTTATTTGACTATGTCAAGGGACTTTAGGAATAAATCACTTATTATTACTTCCAAGATTTTACAAGCAGAAATTAGTTCCTGGAGCATATATATTCTTTTGAGCCAACCAACTCTTATCTATTTTATATTGCGCTTGGAAGTTAGATCTTGTTTCTTCCTCATGAGATCATTCATATCTGATACTCTTACTATAAATGTACTTACAACATTTTTATAAAAATACTCATGATTTTCCAGGTCTTGTTGAAGATAATATGTAAGAGAAGAAATTATGTGCGCTAAGTTACTTAAATTTGTACTAACCTCCCATGCTTTCAAAATTGTGTTCAATCATTTGCTTATCTTCTTCGCAACATATTTTTTGATGCCAATTAACAAATCAACAACATTCTTAAATTTAGAATATGTCCTCGGTATTCCTTCAAGAATTGGTTCTAAGATAACAATAGACAAGGGTTCAACAAATAATGGTCTTGGACTCAAAATGTCTTCCAACTCGCTTATACCTTTCTTTAGTCTATAAATTTCCAACTAATCCTCTGTAATTGAATAGGAAAGAGCATCATCAGTGGTCAAGTGCAATTTGAAAATTCTAGAAGGTCCTACTCCTGCGGCATCAACCTTTGAACTCCATTTTTCAGTGACTTTCTTATTCTTAATATTAATTTTCTCTATCTGTAACTTTTTTGCTTCTTTATTATATCTAGTGTGATGTAATGTCAATGATTTCTCTTCAAAAATAGTTGGTCCATCATGGGCCAACTCTTCTATGATCTACTAGCTTTCAACCATTTGAATTATTGTCAATGCAAGAACTTCATTCATGTTCTAAACCTCCATTTTAGTTTTATCATTTTAATGCTCCTTTTTCTTTTTGCAGGTCCGATAATATGTGATTTCTCTATGTGTATATGAGAGGAATTACCATCATCACCTCCTCCCATGCATCCTTCATTATTCTCTATTCCGTTTACATTAGTCTCTTGTCTCTTTTTAGTAGAAAAGGAACTCCTATGGGGGAGGGGCGTAGAATCAGCATTAGTACTAGTTGTAGTTTTACCCCTATGTTTATTCTTAGCTTGTTGAAATTATTTTTTCAAATTAGTCTTCTTTACATGTGTTTGAACTAATTTGTGTGACTAAGTCATCATTACAGACTTGCTTCTTTTTTTCTTGGAGATGGTTGTTTTAGTGTTGGGGTCATTGTCATCAGCACGTTCTATGACTTCTCACATTTTTACAAAGAAAGTATCATAACCAATTGAAAACAACTGGGTCAAGAAAAAGTTCCCTCTAGGTCAAAACCTTTCAAGGCTTCAACGTATTTAAGTGAAAAGGATTCAAAAATTCGATCATTTCAACTAAATAGAATAGACTTTTTATTGAAACATCAACAACTCAAAAAGGAAAAGAGATAAATTTTAAATTCATTTTGTTATTGAAGAAGAAAGACCAAGATTTGTATTGTCTATAGACCTCGGCTACAAAATGTTTGTCACAAACAAAATTAGGAAGAAGGAAAGGTTTTCCTTCAAATATGAACAATTTGAAATGAGTGGACTCTTCATCATACATGTGAATTCTTTTTCCATCGATAAACTTCAACACTACCTCTGTGAGTCTCATTGTCTTCGTTCTAATAAGAATAGGTCTGAATTCCCTAAAAAACTCATCTTGCACTTGAAAGAAATGAAATGGTTCCTTATGTCTACATAATACAAGGTACCAGAACTATATTGGATCATTATCAATATCAATACTACCCTGTTGTGAGAAATTTCACCCTGTGGACATGTTGAAATCCCCTTGAACTAGGTTCTCTTCAGTTTAGGATAGAAGAGAACAAGTGGGCACTAACATCCCTCTTTCCTAACTATTCTATATTTTCATGCATGAAGGTTGAGCAAAAAGAGAAAGAAAGAGAGAGGTATAACCTTCTTCTCGTTGTTTGTCCTTGTTGGTCTAGTGTTAGAACTGATCCAAGTCCTAGTAGAAGAAAACTCTTGCAATATTCCTGCAAAAAGTAAAACAACCCTTCTCTTCTACTATGTAACATTAGATAAAAACCAATCTATATAAGTTAAACTAGAACAAACATTGATGCATTAAATCGAATAAGACAAGAATGAGAAAATAGGCCAAGTTATATTCATAATGAGGAACAATGGAAACAACTTACAACCATGTCAATGTGATGCAATCTTTCCTCCAAGATTCTCCTTTCCAACCCCCTTTGTGCATCACCTGACAATAATGAGAATGCTTCTCCAACTCTCTTTTGAATGTCACAAGAACAGAGGTTTCATACTCTTAGAATTCCCTCCCCTAATATCTAACATAAGGAATTTAAATAATTTTCCATTTGAGAACTAACTCAACAATCCAAGGAGAATATCACTCACTAGATCCACTAAATTGGTGATCTAGCATGTTCTTCTGTAATTATTTGTAATTTTGGTTTCTACACTTTTAAGGTTGTATGAATCCATACACAACTTCCAGGTGGATATTGGTGGCTGCCCACCTAATCGAACTGGCTTATTTTGGAATTTTTCATGTCAGTACATCTTTTTGTACTTCCAGGGCCGTTTTGGGGCCCTAAATAGTGTTTTTTTTGGCTTGCCATAGTCAAACTGTAGTTGAAGTCAGAGTTTGATGGAATAATGTGTATCTCTTGAAAAGACCTTTCCAACAGGCTATCACGTGCCTAAAACAGAGGTCGTATGCAAAATTTACGACCCCAAGAAGTTGAGGTACCAACTTACCCATCATGGCCCACATAAATTTTGGTGATTCATCTCCTAGGGTTAGGTTTTTGGATGTCTATGGTTTTGGAATTCATGAGTAATGTTAAAAATTACTATGGATCCTTTTTGTAATCATTTTTCTCAAATGGATGCATGTAGCAGCCACATCTCTTCTCAAAGATAGCTACCACCATTCGAGCAAGTTGTCTTCAGTTCTACAATTTTACAGTTTCAGCTTATTTTATTTATTCAATAGAAGTTATTGTTCATTAGATATCTGTTGTTGTTCTCTATATCTCTGTGTTATTGTATTTAGTTTGTTATTCATTTCATTCCTCTCATAAATCCAGATCAATTGGGATCTCCAAGATTTTTAGGGAGAAAATATCTCTCAAATATTTTAGGGAGAAAATATCTCTCAATGATTTTGAGGAAATATCTCTCAAGATCCATCAAATTTGGATATTTGTTTGAGAAAATATCTCAACCAACCATGAGACTCTCAACTTCTCCTTGAGATTAGGAAACTAAACGTGACATGGATTCTCACACTAAATTGATTTGTTTTTTTAAATAAAAATGAATAATACATGTGCACATGGTATTTTGACCTTCACATAATTAATTTATCCTTCTACATACCTAGGGATTATGGAAAATATTCTCACATGGTGTAACACCCCAAGGTCAAGCCCCTAATGAATTGTAACTATCTTTATAGGCTGGTGAGCCAAGTGTTTATAAGTTGAAGACTATATGTTATTAGGCCAGAGAGCCTAGATGTTTAAGGCCATGACCCTGATTTTTGTATATGTAAATGAACATATCATTAATAAAATTACATTGTTATGTGTAGACCAACCACGAATAAAGAGTTATGGGAGACTAAATTCCACTAGGTAGGGTAAGGGAGGGGGATAAGTGTCTAGGCATGGGGGCTAAGCTAGAGGGCTTAAATCTAGAGGAATAAT
The DNA here is from genome assembly GCA_009831015.1 of Picea engelmannii. NCBI lineage: Eukaryota > Viridiplantae > Streptophyta > Pinopsida > Pinales > Pinaceae > Picea > Picea engelmannii. The sequence goes on along the minus strand of ML784239.1, from coordinate 334,176 downwards.
ATTTTATTATTATTTCCCAAAGGTTGTGGTTAACATAAGTCGTGTTATCCTAAGTTTCTGGAAGGGAAAACAAGTGCTAAGTGGAAGATCATGCGATTGTAAGAAGACAATTGTCGACCTAGGAACACGCAGTTATAGATGGGAAAGCCAGCCCGTTGGGGGGGTTCCTGCTCGCCATTCTCATGACCCTCATTTGCTGGTAAGTCTGCCTGCTACCCAAATCACCACTGACTCATGAACCAAGCCATTATCTCCATCGACGACCTTTGAACAAGAACGTGCCATGGAAACCTGCATTCATAGTTGAGTTATCCTATGTATCTCCTGTCATTCCGACGCACATTGTACCTTTCCTAATCCATATCATGCTTTAATGATTTTTTGTTACATACCATGCAGTTCCTTGAATAAGCATGGCTTGCTGCAATCATTTGTTCTATGTTGAGCTTGTTGTTGCCATCACCCTTACTAGAGTTGACTTAGAAGCGATTTGTCAGGACCCTTTTAGGCCTGTGGTTTGAAGAGGCGATTTGTCAGGACCGTGGACTAAAGAAGCAGGTTGTCAGGCCTGTGGTTTGAAGAGGAGGGTTGTCTGGCCCGTGGACTGAAGAAGTAGGTTTTCGGGCCTACAAGCAACTCTCTCCATGTGAGAGAGGTTGTTGGGGAAGTGAATTCCCAGAGGGAGCCCAACTGCAACTATAGTGCTTGGAGAGTTCCCGTCTGACCTATTGTTGAAGCCCTGGAAGGGAAGTGGGGCAGTCGAAGGACTGTTGAGCAGAGAAGGGGCACACTTCCTCGGGTGGGACAGGCATGTGGGGAAGGAGAGGTTGTAGGTTCTTAGTGTGAACTGACCCTGGGGAATAATCCTTCATGGTTACCTATGCGACTGTTTTGTTTCCCTTACCAAGCCTAGGAATCCCTTGCCCGGTGGAGTTTAGTCCCAGCTTGGGGGTGACCCACTATTGAGCGTGATGAGCAATGTGGTCTAAGGATAGGAGGTTCGTGGAAGGTCTGAACGGAGTTTGGTGGTCACCTATTGAAAGATAAGTGCCAAATATTTGTTAATTATATGTTGTGTAATTGTACATGTTTTATAATTGATGAGTAATGCATGAATATTTCATATATGTTGTATGTGTAGGATGACTATTATTTCCACATTAATCTGTGTATATCAGAACATGTTGGATGTATTTTTTATTCCTATTTTTGCATGAATAGTGTCCTGAACAGAATGTTATAGTTGTTAATGTGCACTAGTTAGCTATGCATATAAATATACAGAATGGTATCAGAGCTAGTTTGAAAAATATAAGTTGGATGGTGTGGTGTTTCTAAGCAGAGGTTGATGGTCGGGGATGTGACAAAGTGGTATCAGAGCCATGGTTTCAACACTGAGCCTCGATGGGCCATTCTAGTGGAACTTGAAACAAGGTTTCGAAAAATAATTGTTGTCGAAATGGACAAAATTCAAGTTCAGAACCATGGTTTCAACACTGATCCTTGATGGGCCATGCTAATGGAAGTTGAAACAAGGTTTCGGAAAAGAATTGTTGTCGAAATGGAAAAAATTCAAGTTCAGAACCATGGTTTCAACACGGAACCTGGATGGGCCATGAACGAGAAATTTGGAGTAAAAATTTTAGATAACCTTGATGTACCGAGTGCCAATAGGACTTGGGAAGAACACTTGAACTGTTTTTGGAAACACAGGAGGTGTAGAAAGTTTAAGAAATGGCCACAGAGAATGAAATCACAACTTTCGTGATGATTGGGTTGTAAGATCTGTTCGGGAGAAAGAGAATCCTTCACAATCATCAGATTTGAAGGAAGATGTAGGAGGGTTAACCTGCAAGTCCTTCAGAATTCGTGACTTCAGAAAATTTACGGGTTATAAGAGTAAAAGGGGCAAAGCTCAGAGTTTCGAAGTACTAGAAAGGATCTACATTGTAGATCCCGAGGGGAAAGTATTGACCGTTGGATCGATCGAAGATAGATCAAAGCCGTCAGATCTGTGCTCAAGTGGTTGTGAACCTTAGATCTCACATCAGTTCATAAATTTAGAGTTTGGTGGTTGGGAGATTTGGAGTGTGCTAGCGCACAAAACCGTCGAAGCTCGAAATCCCAAAGCAAAGTGTAGAGGTGGCGTGGAAGGATGACGTTGCCAGTGGTGACATGGACTTTTCATAGACATGCCACATTCCACCACCTTTGTTGGTGACAAATGTACTGTGTGGACCCTAAAAGGTTAAGAAGTTTGGAAGTTCGACGTTTAGAATATTTAAGGGTGAAGGGTGTAAAATCTTCCGAAGTCCCAGAGTTCTGAAGCCCTGGAACCCCGAAGTGACGTGGCTTGCTGACGTCACTTGAAATGAAGTGGACACATGGGATGTGTGCCATGTGTCAAAGAGTTAAGAATCATTGGATGATTGAAATGCCCAATAGAACGTGACATGTGTCCGCTTATAATATTTTTCCACGTGGGCCTCCTCTTGATCATGGATGGTGGGGCCCTGATGGTCACAATGGATGCATGGTGCCAGTTTGGGAAGTCTGGAGACTTGACACTCCTAAATAATGATTCATAAGGGAACGAAAGGAAGAATTTTCCAAAGTTTCGTAACATTGAGGTGACGTGGAAGTATGCAGCGACTCACAGTTCAAGATTTTTGGGATGTGCAAAGGTGAAATCCTTCAGAGTCCTGAAGATCCAAATCTCTAAAGTCCCATAGATTCTAAGCCTGAAGTTCCATAGTGAGTATCAGTTGTTGGATGCTGGAATTTGGACCGTAGATCTACCATTCTTCGTGCGTTCTACAATTTTTTGTTATGTGATGATGGGAGATGCGGAAAAAGGGAAACCTTTGAATCCCAGAGCCCGAAATTTTAGAGCCACGGATAAGCGCTCAAATCCTAAGTGTTGGGTCACAATTTTGGTCCTATGCGAACCAAGGGTGGGAGAAAAGGGGATAACGCCCGAAAATTATTACAGAACAAAACTGGGCTTAGAGATTGAAGCCCGAGGGGTTATTGATCGACCAAGACTCACTGAAAAATGGAATCTAATATTGCTTTTATTGAATCAGATTGGTTTACTTAGGGAAATTCTTAAAGTCTATTAGCCTGACAAAAATTTGGTTGACTACACTTTTTGCAGAATTAACAATCATCGGATTCAAACCAAATTGTGCCACGGTGCATAGAAATGGAGGAGGCACAAGATGCTTTCAGTTCAAAGAGTGAAGCTAGAGGGATGGATGTCCATTTGGAATTTGAAGGATTGAACTCCAATGGGCATGGAGAAGAAATAGATAAATAAGAGAACATGAATAAAATCATTAACAAGCTGTAGAAAGATGTACAAACTCACCGAGCAGATAACAGAAAGCTCATGAAATCCAGGGAGCAATAGGGAGAATTCAACATGAAGTTGATGCAAATCCTGGAAAGGATAGAAAAGAAATTGGATAAGGAGAGTGGATCAAGCAAATCAGGAAGTCACAGAAGAACATAAAGTGATAGAAAACATCATTAGCACTCTGTGTTGTCCCTCGACCAAGTTTTGAGAGAACCTTGGTCATTCTTGACCATTTTTGGGACTTCAACAGGCTGGTCGAAGACGGGGTGCCCAGGAAAAGCGAAGATTGTGGGATCTCGCCCATTTTGCGGGCTTTTTGGGTTTATGTAATGGGTATGGGATGTTGGCCCATGGGTTCACCCATATTTAGGCCCCTGTTGTAATGTATAAATAAGTATATAGGATTTAGAGCGAAGGCATTCGAAGGTGTGGCTTAGTGCATGAGTAGTTGGCTTAGTGCATGAATGTATTAAGGCTTGCAGAGCTAAGTGCAAGTGTTTTATAAGTGTTTTGTGCACAGACTGTGTAAGGATTTTTGCTTTGACCTAATTCGGGGAAGAAGAATGTGGCGAGGTGCGCACAGATCCCTTGTCTTATGCGTAGTTGGCTCTGTAGTTGGGTGCTTGTAAAGAGATTGAAAGAGACTAATAAAGAAAAGAGTTGGTGGATGTATCCCCATACTGGGGTGAACCACGTATATCATGTGTTATTGTGCTTTGTGAAATGTTATTCATGGTGTTTATGTATTCATGTGCTTAATATTGATGCCTAATAGATTGATTCATTGATGTTTAATGCTTTATATATGAATAAATGTTAGATCTTATCTAATGCTATGTGCTAAAGATTATATGTGCTTAAATCTTGGTTACTACTGCGTTGATCTGTAATGAGGGTTAATCTGTGATGCAAATAATAATTAGAACTTGATGAATGTTATTGGCTAAGTGATCTGTTAAGTATTGTGATCACAGATCCATGTCCCAACTAGGTTGTAGACACTTGAGTCCTGGAACCCCCCCGCCTCTACCTTGGGTGAGACTGCATCTGCTTCCTAGGTGTTTCCGAAAAGTCCGGTAGTTAGGGTTTTGTTGGTGCATTTTTGAAGCATTGAAACTTGGGTATGCACATGTGCCAACAAATGGTTCTATTTTCAAGACCTGAAACTGTGATTGTTGGGAACTGAAGAAAATAGAAAGCTCTGTGCGTAGATCTATTATTGTAGTGCACAATATTCTACTTGACTTGTGAAGCTCTTTGCTAAGAGAAGGAAGCCCGATATAAAGGAAGAGGTAAGATATTGAAGCTTTGTGCTTTGATAAAGGTAAGATTAGTGGAAATTTTTGCTTCGAAAGTATGAATCTAGGTATGTTTGATAGATTTTGTCCTAGTCTAAAAACTAGGGCACAACTAGAAGAAGGAAGATTTGATCTGAATAGATTTGATAGAAATAGTGAAAGATATGTTATTCCTACGCATAGAAATAACTTTTGGACTAATAAGTGGATGCAATACCCTAGAAAGAATTTTCGCAGATTGCAGGTCCATCACTGTGATCCCAGTGAACAGTACTAGAAAGGTTGGGGATCGTTTAAGAGAAAGAGAGGATTGACATTGTGTTATAACTACAGAAGATCGGGGCATCTTTCTAAGGAATGCCCTGGTATAGGTCCTATTTTTCTTTGTTGTAAAGTTGTTTATCGTGAGGTTTTGGATTGCCCTAGAATGATTGCTAAAGTTGAAAAGATGAACCTGAGACAAGAAAACCATGAGGAAGGTCAAGAAACTAAGGATATGTTAGAGAATCAGAAAGAATTAGAGATTGTATTATTACAATTGAGAGAAACACTGAAGGATCACAGAGACATCAATTTACCATAGATCTTAAAAGAGAAGGAATGCATAGAAACAAGAATAAGAGACTTCAACATGGACTGTGTTCTGGATGAGGAAACATAGGTGAATATCATGCCAGAAATCACTTGGGAAATTTTGGGAAAACCTGCTATGATTCCTTCATTGGGAAGGATATAATTGTTTAAAGGAAATATGATAACCCTATGTGGACGAGTTACTAATGTACCTATGATTTACCATGGAACATCGATCGAAGAAGAATTTGAAGTCATTAAGTTTTTGGAGAACAATGCCCCTTTTGAACTTTAGTTAGGAAAGACTTCGATTGAGAAAGATCGGACCGGAGGAAAGCAGAGGAAGAAGCTACAAAATAGAAAAAGCAAGAATTAAGGGACTTCATAGCCAGAAAAATAGAGCGATTGATACAAGAACAAGAGGAAAAGTCGAAGCAACTAAGGGCCAAAGAATTAGTTGTAGAGGTTGAAAAAACACAAGGCTTGAAGAACCTATCTATGTAGGAGAGAAGGACACCTGCCCCAGAAGTAATAAGAGAAGGGATATTACATTCGAAACCTTTGAGAGAACATCAGCAGTGCGAAGTTACTATGCTAAGAGAAGATAAGAATAAGAATGGAAAGAGGAACCCAGAGACTCAGATCACAAGAAAGAAGGCAAGAAAGCTCAGTAAGAAGAAGGCAAAGATAGAAAGACTACAGGAAGTTACAGAGAAGACTTCGCAGAAGGAATGCTTGCAGAACTCGAGCCTTGCCGGAATAGTAGAATAACGCATAATGGCACTTTGCCATGACGAAGCTATATGACCGTTTGAGGCATCCTGGCCATTAGAACGACGCTCCAGAATGGCTAGAAATGCAGTTATTTCTGGAAAGATTGCCATTGGACCGCTAGGACTGCTCCACAATAGGTGGAATCGTATTGATTGAGGCATTCCTTTCCATTGGAGGAATCTGTTATGACATTTCTTATTTAATCCGTTCAATGCCTCACCAGGGCCACTTTTGCAAAATAAGATATTCGAGTCCATAGAGAATTGATCACATACTGTGCTATATTGTCTAGACCTCATTGTCCATTCGATTACCTTGAGTGTCTGTTTGCCTACCCGATTTATTTGATTACAAGCGTGCATATCGGGTGACCTTAGCGCAGTAGAGAAGTTGGTACAAGAAATATTGATTGACCTTTTGGCTGATAAGGTCATGTCCACAGGAATACAAGCCTCATTGATGGGAGGAGTGCAAGCATTCCCCTCGACCGCACGTCGATCTAGTCGAGTAGCGACTGAGAAAAGAAGAAAGCATCGCAATGATCTGGCAAACAAAAAGAAGATCTCGTCAGTCTTGAACGACTACATCTTGCCTCTAGCTGGCGTAGTTAGTTGTGACAGCGTCCTGCATGACTTCGAGTACACGCTCATCATGGTGTACCTCCCGAAGGGTATACACACAGTGGGACCGCAGCTGCGATTGATCCCAGCCCTCAAGATAAGTGATTTATACTTTGGAGACATGATTAATTATGTGATGCTCGCATTGCATCGGTGCTTGAAAAAGACAACTGGGAAGAAGCCCAATATAGTTCCCCAACCATGGATCAAGGAGATCGCACGCTCAATGATCCTGAACATCATGAAGATTCCCCACTTCGACAGACATCGGGAGGTTAACGCATGCGTTAAACGCCTCATGTCGTGCTACCATGGAGGTTATCTCTGGTTAGATAGGCGTGTGACTGTGGATCTAGTGTTGATCCACCTGATCACTGGATTAAGCATGCAAGGACTTGATCCTCACAAATTCTACCCAGGAAAGACATCGGATCAATCCTTGGCGCAGTGAATAAAGGAAGCATATGAAAATGTGGAGAAGGGGAAGAGAGGTTACAAGGTAGCCTCCATCCAAGATGGCGCAGTGCACCTAGCTTGTCAAATGATCATTGGCAAGCTCGTAAAAAAGAACAGGATGACACAAATCACAAGCTTCGTAGTCAACCTTGCAGGGAAGTGTGTCGAAGAGATGTAGATGAACTGGGCGAGATACCTCGTCAACGAGTTGGAGAAGGATTGTCGTGAAGCGTAGGACCAAGGCTATGAGTTCCACTTTAGTTGGTTATTGATCTTAATAGAATTTTTTGCTTGGGAGATGCCGGAGGGAGCGACATTCCCTGAAGTTGATCCATCAGAACCATTGGCTGTGAGGTTCACCACCTTGTGGTACACAAGCAATATGGCGAAGAAATCGCAATCAAATGCAATGTTCCATCCTTACTACCTACAGTTCACACGCACCATTGAATCATTCCCCTGAATGACTCCAAACACCTTGCATACTTATATACCACTAGCGAAGTTCCACATAGACCACCACTTCATATACATCATTGTGTGTCAGGATGAAAGAAAGGAGGAGCTACATTCCTATTACAAATTGACTAATGAAGACATGGAGGAAATAACCAAGGAATGGCCTGCCGAATTCCTTGTACCAATCGAGCAGATAGAGCTCTCTGACCCTGACATCATCGGAAGTCCTTTGGTCACCCAAATGGAGTATGATGGACCAAGCAGTGCTAAGAGAAAGAAGAAGAAGGAGGAAGTGCAGGACATAGAAAATGAAGAGAAGGACAACGCATCAGAGGAAACTATGCCTGACTCACCTGGAGGAGGAGTAGGTGACGAAGTAAACCAAGAAGAGGAAGGGGAAGAATACAAGAAAGAAAAGGGTGAAGTAACACCGCCAAAGGATCCCCTAATAAAATAAAAGGAAGGTTTCTTCGAATAAACCCTCAGCACGGAAGAAATATCGAGCCAACAAGCCTCAGTCATAGAATGTGCTCACAGTGGATGATGTTGACCTCATAATTGCAGTAGTAGAAGATGCTTCGGAGGGTATCTTACAATGACATGAAGCAAAGAAGGAGACAATGTATGATAGAATCGAGGTGTAGCTGAAGGGGGTACAACAAGTTATATATTTGAGCGACGTAGTGTCTATTGCATCGTCATCATCAGAAGGTGTAGAATTGGGGGATGAGCCCACCCAATTGCGAAGGATAGAAGATGTGATAGAGGCTCACCTTTGTCGAGTCCAAGAAGAAAAATAATAGGCCACAAAGGCCTTGAAGCAAGCAAAGGAGGAAGCCCTAGAGAAAATTCAGGTTGTGCAGCAAGAGAAAGATGACATTAGAGCGAAGTTTGAGGAGGACAGAGAGAAAATATAGAAAGAGAAAGACCATCTGCTCCCAGAGCAGACTGTGGTTAGAGAGGCAGTAACTAGAGCACTTCAATCTGTGTCGAGCTTGGCCTATATAGAAGAAGAGACAGCAGAGAGCCAAGTGGGGAAGCTCGATGAAGCCATTCAGTAGCTTCAAGCAAGAGTAGCAGAGCTAGAACTTCAAGCAGTACCGAGCACTCAGCAAGAAGTGCAGGATCAGAGGGAAGAAAATTCCAGGAGCAGTCGAAAGAATTAGGGCACTAGCCTCAGAATGTAAACAACTAAGTAATCGAAGTGCGTAGACTTATGAGCGCCTTGCAGAAGACCCGGAGCTGAGGACATTGGAGGCACATCTCTAGGAGGCAAAGAAACATGCATCGACGGTACAAGCGTAGTTGAAAATGCTTACAGTAGTAGAGAAGGTGAAGAGGTTGCAGGAGTAGTGCCCAGTTTAGCAGTAGGTCACTGCCATCTAGATCAGAGTGATGGAGGTGACACAGAGACTCCAGTCGGTTCAAGATGAAGCCTACACACTTTTTGAAGAGCTTGAGGGACAAGGATCACAGTTGGAATAGGTGATCGCAACAATGGAACAACGCCTGGAAGGGCCTATCTTCGAGAAAGTCATTCATGAGTTTGTCGAATAGGAGGCTCTGGCGAAGCAACAAGTCGAGGAATCTCGAGATAAGCTTGAGTCCTTCGAAGCAGTGTTGCCCAGATTAGAGTGACTCGGTACGAGTCACAGGTGAGTGTTGGGGGCCTGCTGGACCTCAAACAATTTTTGAGATAACCTTGGTCATTCTTGACCATTTTTGGGACTTCGATAGGCTGGTCGAAGACAGAGTGCCTAGGCAAAGCGGAGATCGTGGGATCTCGCCCATTTTGCATGCTTTTTGGGCTTTTAGGGTTTATGTAACAGGTATGGGATGTCGGCCCATGGGTTCAACCATGTTTAGGCCCATGTTGTAATGTATAAATAAGTAGATAGGACTTAGAGAGAAGGCTGTCGAAGGTGTGGATTAGTGCATGAGTAGTTAGCTTAGTGCATGAATGTATTAAGGCTTGCAGAGCTAAGTGTAAGCGTTTTATAAGTGTTTTGTGCACAGACTATGTAAGGATTTGTGCTTTGACATAATTAGGGGAAGGAGGATCTAGCGAGGTGTGTGCATATCCCTTGTCTTGTGCGGAGTTGGATATGTAGTTGGCTGCCTGTAAGGAGATTGAAAGAGACTAATAAAGAAGAGAAGAGTTGGTGGATGTAGCCCCACACTGGGGTGAACCACGTATATCTTGTGTTATTGTGCTTTGTGCAATGTTATTCATGGTGTTTATGTATTCATGTGATTAATATTGATGCCTGATAGATTGATTCATTGATTCTTAGTGCTCTATGTATAAATGAATGTTAGATCTACTCTGATTCTATGTGCTAAATATTAGATGTGCTTAAATATTGGTTACTACTGTGTTGATCTGTAATGAGGGTTAATCTGCGATGCAAATAAGAATTAGAACTTGATGAATGTTATTGGCTAAGTGATCTATTAATCATCGTGATCAGAGATCCGTATCCCAGCTAGGTTGTAGACACTTGAGTCCTGCAACCCCCCCTGCCTCTACCTCGGGTGAGACTGCATCTGCTTCATAGGTGTTGCCAAAAGGGTCGGTAGTTAGGGTTTTGTTGATGCATTGTTGAAGTGTTGAACCCTGGGTATGCCCATGTGCCAACACTCTCTAATACATTCCAATAAGAGAGCACTCAACATCCCACGTTTGTTCTCTATTAAGAAGCATAAGAGGTCTGGGGAGGATGAGCTACGAGGGGAAATGAACAAAATCAAACCTCCTACATTTGATGGGGAGCATAAGAAGGATGAATATGCAAAGACATAGTTTTTGGGCATGAGAAATTATTTTCAATTGCATAATTATTCTTCTCATGCAGAGGGAAGAATTGTCATCTATCAACTCAAAGGTAAGGCATCCATGTGGTGGGATCAGCTTGTGCAGGTGCACCACATTAAAGAGAAAAATGTTGGAGGGAATTCAAGAAGTATTTTGAAAAGAAATACTTGACTAAGAGATACTATGACAAGAAAATGAAAGATTTCTTCAAACTCAAGATTGGGAGTATGTCCATTGATGAGTATGAAAGAAGGTTTTTAGAATTGTTGAAGTATGTCTCTTTCATCAAGGATGAGACAATAAATATTTAGAGGTACTTGAGTGGGTTTCCATCATCCATCAGTGACAAAATACAATATGATGATCCAAAAACATTGGAGGAGACCATAAGGTGAGCTAAGTGCCTATATGATCAACAAAAAGCAAGGCTAGATTTTCAAAAATCCTGGGAAGACAAGAAGAAATTCAAGATGGATCAGAGGAAGAAGGGAATTAAGCCACCATTCTTCAGAAATAATCCTCAGGAACAACCAACTTCTAGAGAACCTAGAATGATTGATCTAGGTGGTCAAAGGACAAGGAAGCCACCTATTCAATGTTGGGGCTGTAAAGGTGATCATATGTTTAGAGATTGTCCTCATAGAAGCGACAAAGTGAGAGTTGTTCACAATGTTAAGCAAGATGAAATGATGGGGGACATGAGCAAAAATGTACCAAGGATATATGTAGCCTTGGACAACAAGCAAGAAGAGTTTCAATCATATATGATTTAAGTGGAAGGTATCATCAACAATCAAACCATTTCTATTTTAATTGATTCAAGAGTTGGTCATAGTTATATAGATCCTAAGATGGTGGAAAGTTTACACTTTCCACGAAGAAAGCATCGAAAATCTTGGTTGGTGCTACTAGAGCCAAAAGAAAAATCAATGAGATGGTTAAGTGATGTCTTCTATACATGAATGAACAGAGCACAAAGGCAGATGTGAACATCTTTCCTTTAGGTTCTTATGATTGCCTAATTGGTATGGACTAGTTGGACCAACACTATGCCATTTTAGACTACCATAACAAGGAATTCACTTTCTTGGATGAGGAAGGAAATCGGGGAGCATTCCAAGGAATTCCCAGGGCAATTTATATTAGATAAATTTCAGCAATGCAGTTGGAGAAATGCTACAGGAAGGGATGTCAAATATTTGCAACTCATATGGAGGAAGCATCTAAGGATAAAGTGCCAAATATGGAGGATCATGCAGTCCTAGTAGATTTTGAAGATGTGTTCAAGGAGGTACCAGGACTACCTCCAAAGAGAGATATTGATTTCTCTATTAATTTGATAACTAGAGCAACTCTAGTGTCAAAGAATCCTTATAGAATGAGTACACCAGAGCTAAAGAAGTTGCAAATGCAGCTTGAAGAACTTCTGAAGAAGGGGTATATACACCCAAGTGTGTCACCTTGGGGTGCCCCAGTATTGTTCGTAAATAAGAAAGATGGAACAATGATATTGTGCATTGATTTTAGACAGTTGAATAAAGTGACTATAAAGAACAAGTATACTCTGCCAAGGATTGATGATCTCTTCGATCAATTGAAGGACGCAAAGATATTTTCTAACGTAGATCTCAGGTCAGGATACCATCAAGTAAGGATTAAATAGGAAGATATCAAAAACACCGCCTTTGGGAAAAGGTATGGTCATTATGAGTTCACAGTGGTTCCATTTGGGTTATCAAATGCACCTGTTGTTTTTATGTGCTTAATGAATGGCCTTTTCAGGGAATATTTAGACAAGTTTGTCATTTATTTATTTTTTTCTGTATGACATCCTTGTATACTCTAAGTTGGAAGAAGAGCATGAGCATCATTTGAGGATAGTGCTGCAAGTGATAAGAGAAAATTAGTTGTATGCCAAATTGAGCAAGTGCTCATTTTATCAAAACCAAATTCACTACTTAGGGCATATTATTTCAAAGGATGGGATAACAGTGGATCTTTGGAATATTAAAGCCATTAGATAATAGTCAACACCCAAGAATGTGATGGAAGTCATATCCTTTATGGGTCTAGCTGGTTACTATAGAAGGTTAATTGCAGGGTTTTTGAGAATAGCTTACTCCATCACTTCTTTGCAAAGGAAGGGAAAGAAATTTCAATGGAAAGAAGAATGTGAAAGAAGCTTCCAGCAATTGAAGCAGTTGTTAACCAGTTCTCTAATTCTGAAGATTTCATATCCGAATGAGGACTTCATGGTTTCCACATATGCATGTAAAGAATTACTAGGAGGAGTCCTCGGCCAAAATGGGTTTGTAATATGTTATGAGTTCAGAAAATTGAAAGAGCATGAAAGGCTATGTGTTACTCATGATTTGGAGTTGATAGCCATTGTACACTCTCTAAAGAAATGGAGACATTGCCTCATGGGAAAGAGATTTGAGCTTAGGACATACCATCATGGTCTGAAGTATTTGTTTGATCATCCTACTTTGAATGCTAGGCAGAGTAGATGGTTGGAATTCCTCTATGAGTATGACTTTGATATCAAGCACATCAAAGGAAAGGAGAACAAAGTGGTTGATGCACTCAACAAGAGAGTGCATGAGTTGCATGCTACAACCATCATCATGTATCAGACTGATCTTCAAGGCGCAATCTCTGAGGCTACAAAAGTTGATTCGTAGTACATGGAATTGGTATTAAAATTGCAGCAGGGTAAAATGCAGCAAAAAGTTGAGGAGTATGAATTGAGAATTGATGGAATACTCCGGTACAAAAAAAGAGTTTATGTACCCGACTCTTCTGAATTAAAGAGTGTGATTTTAAAAGAAATGCACAATGTACCTTATGCAAGGCACCTAGGATATCAGAAAACAATTCCAGTAGTCAAAAGCCAATATTATTGGCCAGGCATGAAGAGGGAAATTGTTGATTTGATTTCCAAATTCTTGAAATGTGAAAGGGTCAAGGTTGAACATAGACACCCAACTGGTTTACTACATCCATTACCCATTCCTGAGTGGAAATGGGAGGTGGTAACAATGGATTTGATCACGAGATTGCCCAGAACAAGCAAGCAACATGATGAAATCATGGTAGTGGTGGGAAAGCTTACTAAAGTTGCCCATTTCATTCCTATGAAGACTACTCATAAGGAAACTAATGTTTCTCATATGAGGGAAGTAGCACACTTGCATGGTGTACCAAAGACAATTGTGTCAGATAGAGACCTAAAGTTTACATCCAAATTATGGAAATGGTTATTCAAAGGTTTCGGAACGAATATGAACTTCAGCTCTGATTATCATCCCGATTCCGATGGGAAGACAGAGAGGGTGAACCAAGTGATAGAAGATATGTTAAGAATGTATGTGATTGACAAACCATCTAAATGGGAGTATTATCTACACTTGGTAGAATTAGCCTACAACAATGGGTATCAATCATCCTTGATGATGAGCCTATTTGAGGCACTTTATGGAAGAAAGTGAAACACCCCAGTAAGTTGGGAAAACCCAGCTGATAAGTTAATGGTTGGGCCAAAGTTGCTCAAGGAAATGGAAGAACAAATGCTGAAGATTAAGCAGAATTTGAAGGTTTCCCAAGACAGGCAAAAAGTTATGCTGATAAAAATAGAACTAATAAAGAGTTTAAAGTAGGGGATCATGTATTCCTGAGAGTGAAGGCCAACAGAAGCTGCCTGAAGTTGGGAAATTGTTCAAAGTTGGCAGCACATTATTGTGGACCATTTGAAATCCTAGAGAGGATTGGCCTAGTAGCATATAGGATTGCATTTCCTGCATGCATGTTTATACATAATGTATTTCATGTGTCATTTCTTAAGAAATATTTACCTGATGCTAATCATGTTATTGATTGGAATGTGATTCAGGTGGAGTAGGAAAGCGCTTTTCAGGTGCATCCGGTGCATATATTGGATCGGAAAAGCAAGCAGATCCAAAATCTAGCCATAGGGCTTGTAAAAGTCTAGTGGACCTAGTACAGTTCTGAGGACGCAACAAGGGAGCATGAAGATGTTATGCGGGCAGAATACCCGCATCTTTTTTAATATTTTGGAAATATTGATGTTGTTGTGTAAGTAATTTGCATTGAGGACAGTGAAAAAATAAGGGGAGGGGATTGTAACACCCCAAGGTCAAGCCCCTGATGAATTGTAACTATGTTTATAGGCTAGTGAGCCAAGTGTTTATAAGATGAAGAATATATGTTATTAGGTCAGAGAGCCTAGATTCTTAATCCCATGAGCCTAATTTTCGTATATGTAAATGCACATATCATTAATAAAATTACACTCTTACGAGTAGACTGACCACAAAGAAAGAGTTATGGGGGACTAAATTCCACTAGGTAGGGTAAGGGAAGGGGCATAATTGTCTAGGCATGGGGGCTAAGCTAGAGGGATTATGTCTAGAGGAATAATATTTTATTATTATTTCCCAAAGGTTATGGTTAACATAAGCCATGTTATCCTAAGTTCCTGGAAGGGGGAACAAGTGCTAAGTAGAAGCTCATGCGGTTGCAGGAAGACATGTGTCGACATGGGCGCATGTAGTTATAGATGGGAAAGCCAGCCCATTGGGGGGGGGTTCCTCCTCATCATTCTCATTACCCTCGTTTGTTGGTAAGTTTGCCTGTTACCTGAATCACCACTGACTCACGAATCAAGCCATTATCTCCATCGACAACCTTTTTACAAGCACGCACTATGGAAACCTGCATTCATAATTGAGTTATCATGTGTATCTCCTTTGAAGTCTGATGCACCCTATACCTTTCCTAAGCCATATCGTGCCTTAATGGTTTGTTGTTATAGCCCATGTAGTTCCTTGATTGACTGTGGTTTGCTGCCATCATCTGTTCTATATTGAGCTTGTTGTTGCCATCACCCTTACTGGAGTTGACTTAGAAGTTGGACTGAAGAAGTAGGTTGTCAGACCTGTGGTTTGAAGAGGCGGATTGTTAGACCCGTGGAATGAAGAAGCAGGCTATCAGGCATGCAAGAAACTCTCTGCATGTGAGAGAGGTTGTTAGGGAAGTGAATTCCCAGAGGAATACCAACTGCAGCTATAGTGCTCGGAGATTTCATGTCCGACATGTTGTTGAATCCCTAGAAGGGAAGTGGGGCAGTCGAAGGACTGTTGAGCAGAGAAGGTGCACACTTCTTGGGGTGGGACAGGCATGTGGGGAAGGAGAGGTTGTAGGCTGTTAGTGTGAGTTGACCCTGTGGAATAATCCTTCTTGTTGACCAGTGTGAATTTCATATTTCCCTTGCCAAGCCTAGGAATCCCTTGCCCGATGGATTTCAGTCCCAGCTCAGGGGTGACCCATTGTTGAGCGTGATGAACAAAGTGGTCTAAGGCTGGGAGGTTCGTGGAAGGTTTGCATGCAGATTGGTGGTAACCTATTGAAAGATAAGTGTCAAATATCTGTTAATTATATGTTGTGTAATTGTACATGTTTTATAATTGATAAGTAATGCCTGGATATTTCATATATGATGTATGTGTAGGCTTACTGTTATTTCTACACTAATATGTGTATATCAAAATATGTTGTATGTATGTTTTATTGCTATTTCCACATGAAAAGTGTCCTGGACATAATGTTATAGCTTTTAATGTGAACTAGTTAGTTATGCATATAAATATACATAATGGTATCAAAGCTAGTTAGAAAAAGATAAGTTGGGCGGTGTGGCGTTCCTCGGCAGAGGTTGATGTCCGGGGACATGACACATGGTAATGACACTACAACATTCAAGTTCGACACTTACTATCCACAGGCCAATGGACAAGTCGAAGTTACCAACAAATTTTTTTCGACTATGCTTCGTAGGATGATAGGGATTCACAAATCGAATTGGCATATGATGTTTTTTTCAACATTATGGGCATATCAAACTTCGGTTAAAACAACTATAGGTTTTACGCCATTTTAGTTGGTGTATGGTTTAGAATTCATGTTGTCGATTGAATGTGAAATACCATCTTTGAAATTAGCCATTGAATTGCTTCCTAATACCTCATCCAAGGAAGAACGCCTTTTATATTTGACACAACTAGATGAAACGCGTCGTGATGCCACCTTGGATAACGAAAATCATAAAAAATGTGTGAAATCTCAATATGATAAAACTGTTAGACCTCATTTGTTTTTTGAAGGTGACTTGGTCTTGTTATATGACTAGGATCATGAAAACTTAGGATCTAAAAAATTTGATCCTATGTGGCATGGCCCTTACATTGTTAAACATGTGTTATAAAAAGGGGCTTATGAGTTGGTAGATTATGATGGATTTTCTTTGGGTGAACCCAAAAATGGGCTTTACCTTAAACGGTACTATGCTTAGAGTGATTCTACATAAGTTCTTTGTAAATATTGTAGCATACTTTAGTGTGCTTTTGTTGCCTTTTTCATTGATTTCTACCTATTGCTTATCTTGAATTGTGCTTGATTTTCATATGTAGACATCCCCTCTGCCTTATGTTGGATTTATTTATGGTGTTATCCACAGTACCCAGAACCTTGCTTATATTGCATGGGAAATATACACACCCATTGATGATTTGATAAGTATACATGGTATATGCCTTGGACATGCAAATAATAATATTTTGGAATATAATGCATTCATTGAACTATTATCCAAATCCATTTCACTTGGTATTCGACGCTTAGTTGTACGAATTGAATCTCAACTCATGGTATTGCATTTAAGTAACATCTATTCTATTTGAAGTCCTATTCTTTTATTGGTATATTTAAGGGTTCTCCTCTTGGAAAGAGAATTTGATTATTTAGAATTTCAACGTATTCCAAGAAGTCTAAATACATTGACAGATGCTTTAGATAATCATGTGTTAGATAGACAATTGCAACATTTGTAAAGATCATATACACACTTTTCACTAAATAAAACAAAAGTAGAAATCATTATATATTAAGGTTCCAAAAAGTTTACAAAATGTGTTGAGACAACACCAAGCCTATGGATTTCATATCAATACATGTCGATGGTCAAAAAATACTAAATAAATCATAAACATGGTGCTCATGATATCACATCGTTTCATGAGCTACCCTTTGGAGAAAACGAGTTATACGTCCAGAAACCCTTGCCATGTTTCATTGGTACTAATGTGGTAGGTCATCAATCTGAACATCTCGAATGCCCATGGTTAGTTGCTCAAGGTTATGTTCAATATCCTCGAGCTCCTTTGTTGTCTCACGGTTCTAAGACACCATAGAGCCTATCTCTCCCTACCTATGGATTGGTGAGACCCCATATGATCTGGACAGTCCAATATCTGCATGTTGAAAGACAAATTAGTTTCAATACACCCAAAAAAATAAAATAAAATAAAAATAAAAAATGGTTTATTTTTTACCTACATCAGTCCATTAATACACCAATGGAAGGATTAGATATGAATATCCTTGGAAATCCATTCCTTCATAGGCATAGTACTCTACCATGATGAGTTTTTTCTTCATCCATTTAAATAAATTCTCATCGTAGGAGATTATGGGACCTCCATTGTGGCACATCATCAGGTGCACCCACCTCTTCATTTGAGGCTCTCAGGGTCGGGGTGTTCGTCTAACACCATAGGCTGTAAGAGAAAAATTGGAACTCTTTCTAGGAAGAAAGAGACTAAAATTGACACAACCAAATTGCTTCAATCGACCGGTATTGCACTTTTTTAACCGATCCTTCATGCTTTTGAGTAGTCCCCCACACCAATTGAACATTTTTGGAGCCATACAATCCACTACATAATGCATCTGATATTTGGTGGCCAAATGAGGAGTTACACTTCCAGAAAATCGAGTAATGGTGAATAAAATGGTTCTTAAGGAGAGATCCCTCATATTTTTAATGGGAATATTCCCACTACTTTTCCTTGCCCTGAAAATGTTATCTTGTGTAATATAATTCTTGGTCTTATCATCGCCTCCCCTAAATCCATACAATGATATTCTCTCTCCACACCTTGAGAGCCCAGTTAAAAAATAGGTGTCTTCGATCTCCAAATCTAAATCATGGACACTGACCTTGAACACTTGCTCATCAGGTTCCCACATCTTCACCAAGAACTCTAAAAACTTAACCTAAGCCTTCATCCCATGAATCTTGAAAATTTTATCCAATCCACACCTCTAGATATCCAACATATTATTTGGGTCATTAGTGACAATTTGATATTCTAATTCATGCTCTCTTTCCCTCCATTCCAACATTTTAACCAGTCAAAAGTCTGCAAACAACCAAGGAAGAATTTATTTGTCAGCCAAGAATTGAAATTTTCAAGTATCACTTCTCAAAATCCAATAGAAAATTTGGTTTCCAAGTGTCACACTCTATGTATTATACATAGAGTGACAGTGTGGAATTTCCCAATTGGGAAAGACTATGACACTCTAGAGTGTCACAGTTCCCAATATGGGTAGCCCGCGACACCCGAGAGGCGCATTTTAGGGCTTTCCCACAAGCTCAAAATCACCCCAAAAGGGCTTGAAATGACAGGAAATGAATATTAAATGAAAGAGGGAGAGAAGAGGTATTACCTGGAGAAAATGGGAGTCTGAATCATCCACTGATATGCTCATAATCCTTGCCTGAAGTTTCAACCAAAAGATGTTTTTTTTATTATTGAAGAGGTAAAAACACAATGGTGAAAAACAAATTAAATTTGTCTATTTTAACCTATTAAAGAATATTTCTTTTAATATTCTTTTCATTTTTACCCACTTTCTTATAGTCCTTGATTGGTTTCTTTAATCATAAAACATGACTGATGGTTTGTTCTAGAATGTGCAAGTGAGGGGTCGTAGTTCAAACATATTGTTGCGATCAAACTTATTTTTTATTGTTTTTTCCGAGGAAAAATAAAAACTTTAAAAAATACCAAAAACAATATAGGGATTTCCTTTAATCTCTTTTCGAAACCCTATAAATACAAAAATATCACTAAGTGAACTTGCTTTCTTTCACGTTCATAAAAGAATTTTAAAGAGCATCTATTTAGTTTTAGTTTACCCCATTTTTGGGCTGAGTATGATTAATTAAGAAAAAGGAATACTCTAGTCAATATTGACTAGAAGAGTTCTCCTAGGTATTATTTTATACTTTTTTCAGACTTGGGAGACTAAATTTACAAAAAAGTTAACCCTGGGGTTTTCTTTAAGTGTTTTTCAAACTCTCTAAACATGAAAAACCACTATGGGAACGAACCACTCCTTCCTAGGGTTCATTAAAAATACTATGAAGGACTCATACGAAGGATGATCTTATAGTACAAGCATATGTTATCCTCCTCAAACTTGCGTAAAAATAAATAGGTACTCTTCGGACATGGTAAGGGAAAATTGGGAAAGGGAACTTATATGAAATCTATATTAATCTTTGGCAGCTAGTTGCTCTTGAACATGACACCCTTTCACTCCTTGTGCCAGGGCTGGGAAGTATATTTGTCTCTTGTTGATAATATTCCTCCATGAATCTACACTTTGGTTTATGATCCCCTTTTGAGTCAATGTTTCCAAGAAAGTTGTCGTGTCATCCACATGTTCAAGAGAATTCCAATTGAAAAGAAACATTTTGCAGTGTTAGTCATCCCTGAGTCAGTCAAAAAAAAATCCATGCTCTATATACTTCAAATATTTGCACAAGTTTCGCGTCATTGATTGGGGATACATCAAGGCCCTCCTGTGACGAACCACTTCCTATCGACTTCAGCACATTATCTAGGAACATGATTTAGAAACTCTACAATACTTTGGAACTTGCATGCTTCAATGGAAAGTTTCCTCACCTTCGATGATAGGTTTTCATCAATGACCTGTAAGTTTTAAACTTGTGAATTAAAGCAATGCATATAGATTCTTAAGCGAGACATAAATTAATCAATCGCTCATACACAGAGATTTTATACCAGAAACCCTCAACTGGGAAAACCTTTCTTATATTCATTATATCAAATTTCACCATTCACCATACAATATATACAATGTTTTTAGGTATTCCATAGATACCAAAACCCTAATCCCTTAATCCGGGATTAATTTACAAAACCTCTAAAAATAGCAAAAACCGCCCAAAAATAGCAGAGCTCTAGGTGAAGGGATCGCCAGATGCAGTTGTCGTATCTGACGTGCCCACACAGACACACATGAAAAGAATATAACACATACCCAACATGACCTTCTATTGAATGATTATATAGGTGTATGACTTCAGCTCATTTATTCACGCTCAGTAGAATGTACTTGTGTACCTTAAGGGTCATTTCCATCATTGGTGGTTCCTTTCACATTTGTTAACGATAATCATCATTGACTGGTAATCAAATGGTTTCTACCATGTTTGACTTCAACACCTTTATTCACGTGGTTAGATTCGTACTATGGGACAATGGAAATGAATACCCTAGATCTTTTCAAACAAATCTAGGTTGTGATAGAGAATTTTGAGTATGTATTGTTGCATAGATCTGCGGTGTATGTCTCATGGCTATGTTCAAAATTTGAGTCTTAATAATATAGATCCATAGTTTATTTTCAGTGGCTATGTTTATATTTGAAACATTTTGGCATGGATCAATGGTGTAATTTGGTGGCCATGACCTATCATACATGGATTTTTGCATGTAAACATCTATGCTTGGAGTCATTTACATTCTGAGTATGGGAATTCCTACCTTAGAGATGATGTTGTAATTACTTTTTTGTTGTTGACAGGTCTCCAACTAATGAGTTCTTTTCTTCAATACCCACACAATAAAGTATTTTAGATATCACCCCTTCTAACTTCATACTTTGGGGGCCATTCTGTTACACAATATTTTGTCACAACTAACGATGTTCACTTATTCTTTATCATCCAGAGCATACAAGCTATGATTGTTGAAAAAGAAAATTACTTTGCGAGAAGGAAAGAATGCAAAAAGGGTTACAAATGTTGTTAGGGCCTTTAAAGAATTAATTTAAGAGAGTGTCACTGCTTGCATCACTGCAAGGTGTGACATCCTTAAGTTTTGCATGTTGCACCACTGCAAGGTGCGACAATGTCTTAGGTTGCTCCACTATAGGGTGCGACACTGCTTAAAAGGGGAGAAAACGATGAAATTCTAGAACATTCTAGAAGAGAAGCTTTTAGATGAGGTGTTCTATGATTGGTTTGGATCTCACTAGTACTCTTGATCTTGGGGGATCCTAACCTATCATCCTAACCTCCTCACCCTTTTCCCCTTCAATCTATAAAATGAGGCTTCCCTCATGAGGAAACGATAATAACAAATAGAGGATAGTGGATTGAGATTAATTATTGATAACTTTGCTTCTAGTTTTTTATTGGAGGATTGCTAGTAATTCTTTGACTTTGAGGAATTAAATATTACCTAAAGGAGTCAGTTGATGGTGGTGGATTTCATGGATGCATTGTGGGTATTGGATCAGTGAGATTTTTGGAAGGAGCTTCACAACATCAAGGCATCTTTGTTTGTAATCTCTTTTCATTTTCATTAATAAAGTAATATAGTTTCTTTCCCACAAAGGTTGTCTTTATTTTGATTATCTTTGTTTCGTCTCTCCTTGATCATTTGCATAGGTTGCATCAAATTATATTGATTTCTTTCACCTTTGTTGTTTTGTGTCTCTTGCAAGTTATCATACACAAAGTCTCACGACAAAGCAGCTAGAAGATACAACTAGCAAGGAAAATCATCAGTTACAAGGTATGAATCCTTAGCTAATCGGTAATTTGATTATGTCAACCTAGAGAAAGTTCTATGTTTTATTTTTTTTGTTCTAGTCTTGGTTTCCAAGTCTAGGGAGATCAATTTGTGTCCACATAAACCGATTTGTCCGATAACAAAATTGGAGTTGTGATACAGGGTACCATAAGTATACTAGATCATTATTAATATCAATACCACCCCTTGGGGGAAGTCCTTCGATTACATTACAATAAACCAGAGAAAAACAAATACGAGGTCATGAAGAACCTGTTTGTCTTCATAAAATTAGAAACATGATAGGAAATTTTATATGGAGAAATGTAGTGCATATAGAATAGACCTTGGAATATAAGATGTAGTATCCTATTCAACAAGCCATGAGAAGATCCAAGAAAAATCTCTGTACGGATCAAACAACATGCATATGTCAATATGTGTTATGTTGGTTGACATAATAGAGGATGGTGTCAGGAAATCCTTTAGAGAGTTTACTCCACCACCTTGTGAGTCAAGAAAATAATCTGTGTATAGAAGCTTGAGGAATCTATCTAGAGTTGACAATCGTAGAATTGTTTTTAATATAGTAGGAGTGAAAAAAAATGGGATTCCTTCCATCTACCACTACTCAAATCATTCTATTCTTAGTGTCAAACACGCTTTAGCACTAGGAGACGAGCTCTCTGAAATCAAAGTCCCCTAGCATGCACCTACCTCAGCTAAACCAGTTGTCCAAAAATTTTTGGCAAGTTTTTTCTATGGGGTGAGGCTAGAATACAATGATAAGTCGTCGACCATTGAAAGTATTTATCCTAGTGGGCTAAGGAATTGACAGTATCTCTGCAAAAAGACTCTTTTTTCTTTCTAGTTTCCATATTTGCCCCCTTTTCTTAATATACTTTTATATATGTGAATATTATTGATATAAATTATGGACCTTTAACTAATAAGTAGATAAGATCATTAATAGTCCTTAATTAAACATCCCTTTGATATGTACACTTTCCTCTAGAGTGCATGTGAATTTTTAATAGTAATTATTGTTTGTAAGAATATGATCTATGGGAAAACGTAACAATTAAACCTTGTTTACTACTGACAACCTTCTTTATCTGTGTATCGGGACATCATAAGTGCACCATAAATCATCTTGAGAATGGAAACTGTGAAAGGTTGCATAGAGGGAAAAGTGCTAAGTATGTGGAATTCAATGTAGAAAGAATGTGGAGTGATAATTCTTGTGAAAGTGAGAGCTATATAGAGAGAACTCATGCAGAGAAAAAGGTTGTTGCAAAAAGGGTTGATGCAAAGGAATGGTTTGCGGAGAAAAGATTTTGTGATGAGTTCTCCACATGGGACATAGCTCAAAATAAACTAAGTATTGGACCAATGGGGAATGCTATAAAAATAAAGTGTGGGGTCCTTATGCAAAGTGTAGAGAATACACTCAATGCAGGATGCAGAGCATGAACTCGATGCAAGTTTTCTCATCATAACGCAAATAGGAAATCAAGAAAATGACTAAGTGTTGAAGAAGAATATGAGTATTTCATAAAGTAATGTGGAAATGTGAAATGTATATCATAAAGTAATGTGGAAATGTGAAATGTATATCATAAAGTAATGTGGAAATGTGAAATGTATATCATAAAGTAATGTGGAAATGTGAAATGTGAAAAGTATGGGTAGGGTACGATCGATGAAAAAAAGAACAAGATTATGTTGAATAAACCTTGTCAAAGGAAAGTTATCATTTAATAAAAGAAATTAAATGTTGGGGGGAATTTTACAAATCTTCCCTCTTTGATGATAGTCTTTCATTTTTTGTTCAAGTTTTGTTTATATGTGATTTCCATTTGTAATCATTTTCTTCTTTCTTGCATCAAATATCACTCTAACAAATTGACATCAGTTGATAAATTTACTTTGATTTATATTCTAAAAATTAGCAATTGGATGGCAATTGGATTTCATTTGTATAGTTAAATTTCTTGTAGGTCTTGGATTTATTTCAATTCTTGTTAATCTTGTAGGTTTTGGATTTATTTCAATTCTTGTTAATATTGTAGGTTTTATAACTAGTTCTAGTGTATACATAAATAGACTTAATCCTTTTGAAACAAATGTAGGTGATAGGACTCTTCATATCCCATGTCCTTTAGGGTTTTATGATTGTTATCTTAACCAATGGTTATGTTTTTCATTCATTCATTAAAATTTCTCCTCGGATAGGGTAACAATCGGTGAAAATGTGTGTTGGGAATTTAATAACCCGAGCCTCCACCCTTTCCCTCGGTCTCTTTCGCATGAGTAGCATTCACTCAATGGGAATGGTAGTGTTCCTACATCGGAAGAAAGATTTAATGGAACACTTAAAGAGAGCGTTAAAGTCTGCCTGAACTGGTACGAGTCGAATGAGATATGTCAACTCGACCTTAATGGAGCTCTCCAATGTCAATTCAACAGCTATTATGGAGGTAAGAAATGAAAATTGTCATATTTTTCTTGTTTTTGTTCAAGTCTGAACTCTGGCTTCCCCCTCCCATTTTGGTATTTTATCCTTTGGGTTTCATCTCCCCCTCTTGATTTCCAATCTCACCCCAACTATACCAATTCCACAAGAAAGGGGAAATCCAAAGCGAGGGCCGACCTATTACATCTTTGTCACTCGACATTGTCATCCAGGACCCTCCTCTGAACCAATTATGCCTCCCATCTCTAATCTTCACCTTGTTGGTCCTTCTTTGGATAATTAACCCTTCTTTGTTAAAAATTGGTTGGACGATGATAAATTCATGGCTTATGTTGAGGAAGAGTTCCCTCAGGAACCTTCGAACTCCTTCCTTTTCTCAGCCTCCGACATACTGATTCCTCCCCACACTTTTGGATCACATTCTCTATAAGGTGATTTCTCTCTAGAAATGAAAAAATTTCCTTATCGAAGAAGAGATCCCTACTGTAGTGCAAGACAAGGAGGCTCAACCAGTCAGTTAGTATCAACCAACTATAGCTTTAGTACTAGAGATGTTTATCATTTGTCTTTTCTCATAGGAGCATCTGCAGCTTTTCTTTGACATGAGACGGGATGCAGCAAATCATCTTCACTGCCAAACTATTATATGTCACCACCTGGATGCTCTTTTTGACTCCTTTTGTTATAGGATAAATCATTATATGCGGACACTAACTGATCTCCCTAGACCCACCTATATCTAGAACAAAACACACCAGAACATGACGCTTTCCTTAAGTTTTAAATATTGAATTTACTAACTGAAGAGAGATAGGTGACATACCATTTAAATGTCGCTTCCTCTCACCATCGCCATCCTAGCTCCGTTCCAACGCTCATACAACAATGAACCTGCAAAAGAATGAAACCAACCAAAGTGATAGTAATAGCATGAACTCAATATAAACCTATGTATGTGATCAAGGAATCATACAATAAAACACAACAAGCTTTATAGGAAAGAATCATATTACTGTATCATATTAAATGTGAAAGAGAGATTACAACCATGACCTTGATGTTGTAAGGTCCCTTCCAACTATCCTTCGTTCCCCACACACTTCCACTCCAAGAATTCTAAAAGCATAGATCGGATAATATTCACAATCTATCTTGACAAAGGTAAAACTCAAAGACACTCCAACCAAGCTAATAATTCCAAGCCAAATCCAACTTAGCCCTTCTCTGTGAGAGATCCTCTCCTTTTATAAGCTGAAAAGGATAAGGTGAGGAGGTTAGGATGATCCCACTAAATCATTAAATCGATTAAGATCCAAACCATTTGGATGCCACCTCACCATGGAAGTTTCTCCTTTTAGAAGATTCGATAAAATGCTCGTTTTTCCCACGTGTAAGCATTCTCGCACTGTGCCTATAGAGAAGACTGCGAACTCCTCATGACCTAGATATGATGCAACCTGTGAGAATCAGGCATTCTCATACCCTAACTATAATGCAACCTACAAACTTCCCTTTTTATAGGGTTTTTACAAAGGAAAATGCAACTTCTTTTCTCAGGAAAAGTTCTTCTCCCTTCCTTCTTCAGGAACTCAAGCCACTGACCCCTCCGAAGGAAACATATAGGTTTATATCATTAACGATCATAGGGATTATGAAAATAATGTGTAACAGAGAGCCCCCAAAAGCATGAAGTTAGAACAGAGTGATAGCTGAAATACTTTTTCAAGTGTGTGTAAGGAACAAGGAACAGTTGACCGAAAACCTGGCAACAAACAAGGAAAAACAGTACAATAATATATCATCACTGAGGTAGGCATTCCCATACTTAGAATACAAATGAATCATAGCATAAATGCTGACATGCAAAGATCCATGTCAAGTAATACAAGTCATGGCCACCAAACATACACTATGGATCCACGCCATTATGACTCAAATCTGAACATAGCCACCAAAAATACACTATGGATCTATGTGTTAAAGACTCAAATTTGAGCATAGCCATGAGACATACAATGTGGATCTATGCAACAGTACAAACTGAATATACTCCAATGCAACCTAAATCTATTAGAAAAGATTCAGGGCCTTCATCTCCACCACTCTATAGTACGAATATAACCATGTGAATACATGTGTTGAAGTCGAACATGGTAGAAACCGCTTGATTACTGGTCATTAATGAATACCATTAACAAGTGTGAGGGAAATCACCATTAATGTCAATGACTCCCAAGATACACTAGTACAATCCAATGAATGTGATTAATGAGTTGAAGTCGAACACTCGGCGAAATCTCTCGATCAGGGGTCAATAATGAAAACCCATTGTCGAAAGCGAGGAAACCTGCCATTGAGGCATGCAAGTTCCAAGGCACCAATTAGTTTCTAATTCTAATTCCTGGATAATGAGTTGAAGTCGACACGAAAAGACTCGTCACGAGAAGGCCTTAATGTATCCTCCATCAATGACACGAAACGGGTAACAAGATTTGATGCAGATAAAAGTAACAAGTGATTCAATACTGACTCGGGGATGGTTGATGCAATAGAATTCTTAAGGACTACAGAAATGGCCGATGCAACAGAAGGATTTTCAGGTTGAACATCCCTTTGAACATATTGACGACGTGACAACTGTCTTGGAAATACTGACTCAACAACAGGGATCACAGACCAACGGGTAATTTTATAAGGATTATGATATATAGACGAGTGGATTTTACAACCTAGACACAAGGCGAGAAAAAGGGTGTCATGTTCAAAAGCGACTCTTCCATGGAATACAGGTTTAGACACATTTCTTTCCCAAAATTTCCCCCACCATTTCTAGCAAGTACCTCTTTATTTTTACACAAGCTTGAGGAGGATAACACATGCTTGTTGATGTAAGCTCATCCTTCATATGAGTCCCTCGGAGCATGTTTAACGAACCCTAGGAAGGAGTGGCTTGATCCCATAAGGACCTTTCGATGATTGTTTAACGAGTCCAAAGATAGAAAACTCCGGGTTTTTTCATGTTTTGAGAGTCTGAAAAACACTTAAAGAGAACTCTCCCAGTTCCTTTTTCATAAATTAGTTTGACAAGACCAAAAAAGTAATAAACTATCTCCCATTGAACGTTTTCTTCAAATACTTTTATGAGCGTGAAAAGAACAAGATCACTCGGCAATCTTTTCATGTTTAGAGAGTCTGAAAAGAGCTTAAAGGTGACTCCAGGTGGTTCCTTTTTTGTGTAACCTTTATGAGTCCGAAAAAGTGATAAAAGTATACTCGGTTACATTCTCACGTATTTACGAGCATGAGAAAGAACAAAGACTAAGATTAGTAACTTATTCTCATGTATTTATGAGCATGAGAAAGAACAAAGAATAAGCTCAGGATTGTTTTCATTTTTATACAAGCTTAAAAACAAAACAAAACTATGCTTGGGATAGATTTAATTTTTACACAAGCTTAAAAACTAAACAAAACTATGCTTGGACCTGGTTTCATTTTTACACAAGCTTGAACCAGAGGAAACTATGCTTGAGGTAGGTGGTTTCATTTTTACACAAGCTTGAACCATAGAAAACTATGCTTGTGACTTCCCAACGCATAACACATGGAATGGTTGGTACTTAGCCCCCAGCTTAAGAAACTGGCGGTTTTAACTTCAACATGAAGTCCAAAGGCTGTAAGCAATGCCCCTCAAGCTTCTTTTCATCCAACTTCAAAGGTGGATGAAACGAAGTTTCAAATAGTAGATGAAGGAATTGAATCAACAGAGAGGGGGAAGTTGTTTCATTTTTTAACGAGCTTGACATAGGATCATAACTATGCTCGAGACTCTAGGTATAATCCCCAAGCCTCTGTTTCATTTTTTAGCGAGCTTGACATAGAAACAAGAACTATGCTCATAACCTCTATTTCATTTTTTGATGAGGTTGCTACAAAGACGCAAAAAATATCCTCAAAACTCTCTTCTTGATCATGGATTCCAAGAGGACAATGCTCTGGAAGGACACCATGTCAAGGGACAAAACTCGCTCATAGCTTCCAAGAGATCTTCAGTAAATGGAAGGAACACACTCTGGAAGGAACACATGTTGAGGGTTGTGACAGGGGTAAGGAGATTAGGCTCTAACAACCCTATCGAAGAGATCACCATGTCAACTATTGGATCTAAGTCATCAAAAGTTGAAGCCATGGGCAACAACGCCACATAATTGACCTGTGGCGGGGGTGATACCGTCTGCATATAAGAACCATTTAAGGAGGCAATCCAGTCGGGGTCAATGAATGAAAGTTGATCAATAGTCACAACTCGTCCATCGTGAGGGAAAGATATCACACGAAAAAGAGTAGACACAATAGCTTTCATGGCATAGACATAATCTCGCCCAAGGAGTAAAGATAAATCCAAGGGCTCTTGGACTACCATGACATCAATAAAGATAGTTTTCCCTCCCAAAGTTACAGGAAAATGAGGAAGGGTTCCTAAAGGTTGACTGGTTCTTCTGTTAAAAGATAAAAGATTATGCGTAACCAGTGCAAGCTGAGGACAACCCAAAGCCTGCCAAGCAATAGAGGACAAAATACTAACGGACGCACCTTCATCTATCAGCGTCTGAGGAACGTCCCAACCACAAACCTATGTTGTAATCTAGAAAGGAATGTGAGAGGGAAGACGAGGTCCAGTTAGCACACCCCAATAAAAACGGATGGCCTCATTACTTGGAGGGGGTTCCACGGGAGAAGGAGGAATTCCCCCAAACATGGCAGAGTCTGTATCAACGATAAAAATGTGGGCAGTGTCGAGTTTACTCTCTAGCGGGAGAGTAGGATCGACCGATGACGAGATCAGATCGACCACTTGGGTTTCATTCTCTAAGGGGAGAATGGGGCCAACGAGTGAAAAAGAATCGACCACTTGGGTGGCATTCTCTAATGGGAGAGTGGGATCGACCGAGGATGGGATCAGATCGACCGCTTTAGTTTCACTCTCTGAGGGGAGAGCGAGATTGACCGAGGATGGTATCGGATCAACCACTTTGTCAACTAGTTCAACTAAGGACGTGACCAAATTGACAACATGATCAACCGGATTGACCGGTGAAGGGACCGGAGTGATCATTCCATCAACTATTGGAGGGTTGAGAGAAAGCTTACGGTAAGAAGCTGGAAGTTGAGGCTATGAAATAGTCATGTCTTCCAGTAATTTTGAGGCTTCATCCATATGAGGACAAAAGTGAGTGAGATGACTCCCTTTGCATAACATACATGGAAACTTGACTCTACTTTTCTTCTTCCCAACCATATCATCACTGGTTGACGGGGGGTCGTCATCATGTTGTTCAGAGGATGATGACATGGACTTGAAAGGATATGTAGACCATGCTTCTATAACCTTGGATAGACCAGGGCAATCCTTAAGAAGATGGCTACTCTTACAAAGCCTGCAAGGGTACTTGGGCTTACGGGTTGTTTGGGTGATCTTGACATCATCAACACTCCCAGCATGAGTAACAGTAATTGGTTGTTTTCCAACATGTTTGACAGTGGTTGGAGGTTTTGACCCTTGTTTATCTTTCTTCTTATTAATCTTTCTTTTCTTCTTCTTCTTATTCACTAGGTTACTAGCTTCAGAACTTTCACTCGATGAAGAAGATGAAACAGAAGGAGACCTTGCAAGTGAAGAAGGCGAAGAAGACCTTACTGGTGAAGAAGGTTAAGGATCAACATGAGGTTGATGCTCTTGGGGGGAAGTGCTTGCGACTGAAGCACTATCTGCATTCGGGATTACCTGAGTGGAAAACAACCATATCGGTAATCCAATCGTGAGACCTGGAAGGCTCAAAGTAGCGATATGAGGAGGACCAATGTTTCCATAAGAAGGAAAAATAAAAGTTTCCCTTGGAAAAGGGGTTCCTTTATTGGTCATTCTGGGAACTGACGCCATTAAAAAAAAAATCCAACCTAGAGTCTGCTGGGGAAAACAAACAACACACGCTAAAAATCTAGTAAGCAAGCAAGCAAACAAAACCTTCTCACAATGAGCACACTAGTTGGTGATGAAATCCAACGTCGCGGGGACAAAGTAAGAAGGGGATGGGATAGAGCGGGTGGAAAAGTTACATTTACGACCTGCTTAACAGACTTACGCATTGGTGCAATCTCCCACACATAATCGTGGGTATACCCTCCAAGGAACCTGAGTGAGTTTGGCCAACGTCGATTCCAAGTATTGTGAAGACTTTCCCCTCCACAGTCACCTCATGTAAAGAACCTAGAGAGATTTTCCACTAAGGTTACCAATTACTACAGTGATGCCTGGGGAAACAGTTGACAGTCCGATCCACGTGCAAAGGCAGGGTATCTAGCCCGAAGTCAACTCAAAAGGCTTTCACTCATCATTGTGGGTATACCTTCAAGCGACCCCCATAATATGCGCAATATCTACACCAATACCAACAAAGCAGGGTGAGTAACTCTGCTAGTCTCAATGCGACCTCGTGATTGGCCCTTGTGTGAGAAGGGCTTCCCAGGACAAAATGTAGTAAGTGGATTTAACTCTCCCTATCACAAGATACTATGTTTGTTTGTAGCTTTGGAAAGTTATCTTTCACACCTATTCCAAAGCCCTACAACTAATCTAATGTAGGTTTGCTACCATAAAATATAAAAATGTGTAATCAATTTTTATAAGTGCTTTATTTTTAAGGTTGTTTCTACTCAAAAGGAAAATGACGTGGACAATATGGTGTTTTGACCAACTCGAAATTTATGCAAAGAGATGAAGATGTAATCTTTTCATTTTGATGAAAGCTATGCTACGAGAAGGAGAAAACATTTATCATTCCCATATGCACAATGTCCCAAAATTTTAAAACTCATCAATATCAATATCTTCAAGAAATAATTCAAAGAGACTGTATACAAATACACGATTCATGGCCCCCCCTACCGTGAGGGGGAAAATTTTTCAGAATTTAAGACTAAAAAATGCCAAGAATCATGCAATTTCTCTACTTCAAATGCAAGGATGCCCCCAATCTAATATAAATCAAGAAATTAAATCCTTTTGTTTCAAAAATTTCACTAAAAGCAATAATGAACTTTCTTAAAACAAAGAAACCCAAACTAAAAGT
>ML784239.1:232966-252972 GCA_009831015.1 Picea engelmannii | reverse complement strand
TCCTCAGAAAAGAAAAATCAGTGGGCTCAATGGTTACCCCTAGCTGAATGGTGGTACAACACTTCATACCATACAGCTACACGCATGACTCCTTTTGAAGCGGTATATGGATAGAAGCCACCTTCAGTTCTCTCATACTTACCGAGTGCCTTGAAGGTCTAGGTGGTTGACCTAACACTTACAGCTCGAGAGGCTATTCTCGGTACCCTTAAAGAGAATTTGGTCATGGCACAGAATCGCATGAAGAAACAAGCAGATCAAGGTTTCTCTGAATGTCAATTTGAAGAAGGGGATCAGGTGTTTCTTCGACTGCAACCTTACAAGCAAACTTCCTCAAGGCTGATCATTGTCAGAAGCTAGTGCCCAAATTTTATGGTCCTTATACCGTGCTCAAGCATGTGGGAAAAGTCACCTATCAGTTAGATTTTCCCAGCCATTCGAAGCTACATCTTGTTTTTCATGTTTCATGCTTAAAGAAGTTGATTGGAGCTAAGTGCCAAATTCAAACCAACCTTCTAGAGTTAGTTGAAGAAGGATCCATTTGGCTACAACCAAAAGCAATTTTGGACCAGCGTGAGCATCGCCTACATTAGAGAACCATCAAGGAAGTGCTAGTCCAGTGGAAATATACAACTCCAACAGACGCCCCTTGGGAACCAGCTACCATTCTGCAGCAATTTCCTCATCTCAAGCCTTGAGGACAAGGTTGTTTTTAAGGGGGAAGACATGTTAGGGTCCTAACCCACACATAGGTAGAACAATATATTCAGATGTAATAAAGGTCATTATTAATAAGGCCTTTCAATAAAATAGAATAAGGCGGATGTAAGAAGACCTAATAGAAGCTTCTGCTTCTAGAAGGATCTTCCTCTAGATGCTTCTTTTTAGTATAAATAGGAGTCGAGGGTATGAGAACCCTAGCTTGGATATTATTGTAATAGAGCTCTGCTCAACTGGAGGTTGCCCCCTCGAAGAGGCCCATGAACATTGCAAAGTGTTATTTCTGTTGTTATTCTTTTATTATTTCAGTGTTATTGTGGTGAATGTTCTAGTTATATTGTTGTTATTCTACCATTACTAGCATTTCATTTATGTTCAGCATACATTTTATATTTGGTATATTACAGAATATAGGTGAATCTTCAAAGGTCAAAAGTGAAGAAGGAGAAGATCCTCTTCAAATTCCTCCTTCACCTCCTTCTTCTCCATCATCATCTTCTTCTTCAAGTTCAAGTTCTAAATCCACTGCAAGAAAACATGTCCATAAACATAAACAAGAAATGCCTTTACTAAAACTTGATGTGAAATTTGAATTACCCAGGTATGATGGTGAAGTCAATGCAAAGAGACTTAATAACTGGGTCAGACAGATGGAGGTTTATTGTAGTGTGCAATAGATCAAGGATGAAGCAACTCAAATCAAGTTGGCATCGCTTAGACTTGCAAGCACAACACTCATCTGGTAGCAAAGAAAGTTGCAAAATGGCACGCAACAAGTGGGTAATGTATTTCCATCATGGCAAGTTTTTGTTTATGCACTTAGAAAGCAATTATATCCTTTGGGTTATAAAGAGAAGGCTTTAATTGAATGGCAATCTCTTAAACTAAGAAAAGTACAAACAGTGCAAGAATACACAGATGGTTTTTGTAAGATGGCATTGATGTTATATATTCCTTTACATGCCCAAGAAACTCTTATGAAGTATATAGGAGGTTTACCTGCACATATTCAAAACATTGTAATTATTTTTGGACCTACTAATCTTGATGAGGTTTCTATTCAAGCTACATACATTGAGGCAGGGAAAATAGGGGTTGGTGTATCAGGGGAATTGTCTTCAAGGAAAGAGGACAAAAGGAAGTGGAATGGCAAGAAGGAAAATTGAGTAGCCAGAAAGGAAGAGAAGCCCTCTTGCAAGAATTGCAAGAAAGAAGGGCGTGATGAGGACCATTGTTGGCAATTGCATACCAATAAGAGACCAAAGTGGTTAAAAGAGAAGAAAGGGAGGCAAACAGTTGCAGCAGCAACATGACCAACAGACTTGGGATCAGATTTAGGTGATGAATCTAAAGTCTCATTGGTTGGTTTGACAGGTAAAATTGGTGATGAATTTGATTATAGAATTAAAATGTTTCACATAAGGGTCATAATGAGACATACTAAGGTCGACACATTGATAGATAGTGGATCTCAATCTAACTTGATTTTAGAAGAATTGGCTAAACAATTAGGATTAAACACTTAGATGCATCATAAGCCTTACATACTTAAATGGATAAGCAACAATCATCAATTGCACATAACAAAGCAATGCACATTAAAGTTTTCAATTTCATCTAAGTTTGTGGACGAGGTAACATGTGATGTGGTGACACTTAATGAATGTGGAATGGTCTTGGGCAATCCTTACTTGTATGATCGTAAAGAAATCTTCTACAAGGAAAAGAATCAATAACACTTAATCAAAAAAGATCAAGAATATGTTGTACATGCTCGTCATTTTAAAGAAAATCAATCTCTTCAAACAATGGAACAATTAAGAAAGGAAACTCAAGAAAGAAACGCACCTATAATTATTTCAAATCAAGTAATCGATCTTAAGCAAGAACAAGAGATGATTGTAGAATGGAAGATCAATCACACTTTGCTTCAAGATAAGCTAATATCGTGAAAGTACTATAAACATATCATCTCATTTGCAGTCATATTGTTGATGTTATCATTAGTAATGTTGTCAACATGGATGATAGTGACTTCGGTAAGATGTGACAGAGTACAAGTGGCTAACAATATGTTGTCAGTTATCATGGTTATTTTATAATTGATCTTGATGAGACAGGTGCACAGGAAAGAGTTCAAAGAAAGAGAAGAAGTTGGGTGGCCTATCCCACACTTGATGACTGGTCAGTAACCTTTTGGAGGACCAAAAGGTCTTTAGTGGGGAGGTGTGATCCAGAATTGGATCTCGGGACAAAAATGGGTCCAGAAAGACCTAAAAATAAAAGTACTCAAAATGTCTTCAAAACGAAAGTTTGTGTAGGCATCATCGATACGAACCTAATGAAACTTGAACGGGATCAAGCGGATGTCGTAAGCGAAAGATATCATGATATGTTTGTTTCGTCAAACAGGAGAAAAAAAAAAAGATGATATGCCACATGGCAGCTGACTATACAGACTGTACGGTCATACAACTGACATGGTAGGGTGCATTGGAATTATGACGTAGATAGGTTGCTAACTGGACAAGTACAGGTGGACGAGTCAGGGAGTGACATGTGTCACCACTGCAAGGTTGACACATGGCATGTCTGTACAACTTACATG
The DNA here is from genome assembly GCA_009831015.1 of Picea engelmannii. Classification (NCBI taxonomy): domain Eukaryota; kingdom Viridiplantae; phylum Streptophyta; class Pinopsida; order Pinales; family Pinaceae; genus Picea; species Picea engelmannii. Next base: position 249,644 of record ML784239.1, on the reverse strand, counting down.
GCAAGTACAGTGGTAGGTATAGTGGATGCTGGCGTGACAGAAACGTGGCTGGCAGATGGTCTAATCATGTGCTGACACATGTCAGTACTATTGGCATATGGTACAATGCCACATGGCCCAATCATGGGCTGCCACATGGCACCCATTCATTGGCTAAATATTTTGGCAAAATTTTGTTTGGAGTCCACCGGGTTCGAACCGTGACATCCATGGGCGCAGAGTCTTCACATAGGTCGGGCACCAACCCGCCTATACAGTGGTTCTTACCACTATATGTTTCCACTTATTCATATGGAGGTAGGGTTGGGGCTTAGCCCCAACCCTGGTGCAAAACCTTGCATATGACCATTGCAATATGACCAAACCTAAACTCCTAAATGGTTGGCGCGGTATTAGCCCGAGGTCTTATACTTAGCATGATACTTACCATGTGACTTCACCATAGACTTGGGCTCTAGGATGAAGATTTGTGGTTATCCCTGGTCGGTCGGGCTAGCCCACCGACCAAGGGCGTAACCACAGGCTTGCGACCAGTGGCTATTCTGGCAGGGTTAGCGCGTGGAGCTCTGAGATAAGGGTGCATGGCAACCAAAGTGACTGAGGGACAGGAATCTAGGGGGCTAGTGCACCCAGCACTCAATGCTTGGCCACATGGAGTATGCCAAGTGACCAAGAGCCAGTGAAAAAGGGGTTGTGCCCTGATTAATTGCCCAAAAGTGGGTTGTATACTTTATATTATGATTTTTTAGTGATTTTCTCAGCAGTTTGAGGGGATTTGGGTCATTTTTTGGAGGATCTTGGGCCCTTTTTTAGGCCAAATCTTGGGGAGAAGTTGGGAGGTTGCTACCCACTTTAGAAATATATAAACCAGAGGCTCTTGAAGCCATGGGGAGGTTCATAACAGGTACATGTTGAATATTTTCCAAGCCAAATCCATTTTTATGTAGGGAATCCATTGAGGAGAGAACCTTTGCGGGCCATTTCTGGGAGCTTCGTTCATCCGATTTCAGTGCCGTCAGTTTTGTTGGGTTCTAGAGATCTGGTAGAATAATACTAGATTATTTTGTAACCTTTTTTGCACTATTATGATGTAATTTTAAATCTTTGAACAGAAATAAGAAAGCCTCACCCACTGAGACAAAGGCTCGGAGACGTAGGCGAGATTGTCGATCTCTGTTATCACTTTGGTGTTTTATGGTTTGTTTTTATTCATGCTTATGTCCATATATGTATATTATCTTATGGCTGTTATGTTTCTTCTATAATTCTTCCTCTTTCATCAGTTTCCTAAATGGTGCTTTAACTTATGCAAAAAAACTTAACCATTATCGTTTAAAAGATCTTTTTCGGGTCAATATCTTAACTTCCTGACTCAATTTGGAGTCCAAACAATATTGATGTAATCCCACATCACCATACACCTATGGTTTCCCTATCACACTAAGTAAACCATTAGTAACATCTGAAATTTAATGCATCTAAAACATATGTATTCATCCATTACAATATTTCATAATCGTGTGAATTGGTACCATCAATTACATCATATCAATGTACATTTTATCCATCCATTTTAAAATATAATCATAAACAAAACTCGTTCAAAAATTATAATTAAAACCATTCAAAATAGTTAAGGAATTTAAGTTTCCTCATCGTAACTCATGTCAATAAACCAAGTCATCTTTGTTGACCAAAATTTGGTCATCTATATTTTCCCTCTCTTGGATTAATAAAAAAACTATATTGGAAGATGAATATCTTTGAACTATTATATGTTCATTGCCTATCCATTGGTATCATCTTTGCCATGCATTTTGCATTATCAAAATCCAAGTCTTTTGTCCAGGAGTCCAATGGAGGTATTACAAGAAGAAATATGAAAAATGTTCTAAGTGACATGTTCTCTCCTCCCCTTTCCCTTCACCTCTACTCATTCTCTCATTTTACACTTAGTCATTTTTCTCATTGTCTCATTACTTTCATATTCCCATTACCATTTTCCACACTTAACCATTTTTTCTTATTCCTTTCCAAGTTCACATTCATTTCCCTTTTCCTTTATTTTCCCATTTATTTTGATTCTCCTTTCAATTTTCATTATCCCAAATTTCACGTAATTCCTTTTATTTCCCATATATTTCTTTTGATTTTTCATATTTTCCATATTTCACATGATCCATTATATACTTTCCATATGTAGTCTTATTTACTATGGCTTGTCGTGGATTGGCAGATTGGTGATATTTCTTAATATTATGTTTTATCCCCATGATACAGGAGCATCGCTCCACCTCAGGATGTGCTGGTCGATTAACATGTGTGGTGCGCATTCGAGGAAGGGAGAGGCATCGCCCCCTCATTTTTCCTTCGAGAATCTAAAGCATGATCCGAGCATTTAATGTTGACAAGCTGGTAGAGCCAAATTGTGCCTTCGCACAACCTGGAGATAAGGTCTCCATTAAGTGGTTAATGGTAGAAGGGATATGTATCTGATTTGGAGTAGATTTCCATCATTGTAATTTGCCTCAGTAGTCAGGCATTTTTGAATGGTGATTTGACACCACTAGATTAGCTTGGAGGGAAGCTCATCGAGCCCCTCATGTATAAACTCTTGTATTGTTTCCAGTAGAAAAAAAATAAAGGAGAGGCATATGGATAGACGATGAGACACAGATGCTTAGGAGATAGGGAGAGAAATAAAGAAGGCTGAGACTCAGTTGCAGTCTAGACTCAAACATTTTTAATTTGATATTCCACCATTAATAGAAAAATGACAATTTTCCTGTTATAAATTTCTGTGTAATGGATATTTGGGGGGATGAATATCAATGGTATGCATTTGAATTGTAGATGAATGTTAGAAATTGTCTACAGGGATAGAGATATAATTTTCTATTTGTAAGTGTGTTGAATTAAGTCTGGTTCTCTAGGTTCAGTGCAAGCAGTGCACGACAGAGCGAGGAAACTCTGTGAACCGATGCAAGGAGTGCATGTTTGAACTCAGTGGATTCAGAAGAGAAACTACCAGGAGGGCACACCAGGACAATTCACAGACTCAGGAGGAAATTTCAAGGTGGTTAAGTACCTCGGGAAGGAAAAATTGTATAAGGGAAGATACAGTCCAGAGTTACTAAACACTCTGAAATAATCTGCTAGGAGGGAAGAGAGAAAGTACGAGAGTATACAAGAGAAACACGGTTGGAAGTGTCGGAATCCTTAAGAGAATCCTAGAATTATTGAACATTTCCGAGATTAATTGCCGGATAATCCACAGTTGGTGTCATTTTTGTCATCGACGTTTCGAATCCGAATCGGGATTCATCATCAGGACTAATCGTCAGTTACAAAGCTTGCTGATCTTCGTCAATTAATAGTAGATGCAGGACAGTTTTGAGATTTGTAATTAGGTCGGCTAGTTGTAATGTCAAATTTCTAAAACTAAAAATCCAATTTTAGCGTTTAGTAAATGAGTTAATTAGGTTATTAATAATACTTGGTTGAATTATTAATAGTACTAGGGTTTCATGTTTAAGAGTTATTTATGAGTGATTATAAGTTTAGTTTGATTTAGTTTTAGTGATTAATTTTTAATAGTACTAGGTTATTTGATTTAGATTTAGTGATAATAGTGATTAGATTGAATTAATAATAGTAGTAGGTTATTTATTTAGATTTAGTAATAATACTAGGTTTAATATGAGTGATTATAAGTTTAGTTTGATTTAGTTTTAAGAATTAATTTTAGTGATTAATTTTTAATAGTACTAGGTTTTTTTATTTAGATTTAGTGATAATAGTGATTAGATTGAATTAATAATAGTACTAGGTTATTTATTTAGATTTAGTAATAATACTAGGTTTGAAATATGAGTGATTATAAGTTTAGTTTGATTTAGTTTTAAGAATTAATTTTAGTTTGATAATATTAATATAGGGTCTAGGGTTAGAGTTAGATTGAATTATTAATAGTACTAGGGTTTCAGTTTAAGAGTTTATTTATAAGTGATTGTAAGTTTAGTTTGAAGTGATTTCAGTTCCGTTATTTTAGTGTAAGAATTAATTATAGTGATTATAGTTCCTAAGTGTAAGATTGTGTAAAACTTTTAAAAGGATTTAAAATGATTGATTATCAAGTGTTAGATTGATTTTAAATGATTTAGTAATAGTACTAGGGTTTTTTAAGGATGTGATAGGGTGAATCTAGGGTTTCTATAGGATAAATTAGTGTAAGATTGATAGGTCTAGGTATTTAGTTTTAATCAAGAATTAGGTTTTTAAGTGAATGTAATAAAATTAGGTTTACTAAGGATATAGTAGTGTAAATTAATAAGTTGTGTAAGCTAAGGTTTTTAAAATTCTAAGAAAAAGTGTTTGTTTAGTATAAGGTTAGCTAGACTCCTAGACCTATGAACTCAAACAGAGGAAAGAGAGGAAGGCTTTGCAAGAGTGCATAGACAAAGGAAAGGAGATACCTTAAAACCTTCTGTAAGGCTAAGGGAAAAGTCGTCAGAGAATTGAGTCGAGCACAAGGAGTGTGCCAAGGATATTGTAAGTTTATCTTACAAAGATCAGGAAGAAGGTGTGAAGTTTCTAGGAGGGCAGGAGAAAATTCACTGAAGGACGTGGAGGAACTGAGAACCTTGAAGGTTTTCAAGCCGAGCAAAGTCACAAAAGAGTTTGCACAGAACTCTACAATGAGTGTAGAAGAAGTTCGAGAATATCCTAAGTCTCGAAAAGGGAAGAAGTGCGCTAAGTGTGAAAAGGAGTCGAGGACTTGTCGAAGTCACGAAGACCGTAGAATCATCCATCACCCAGGTAGACAGGTGGAAGAAGATCCGAGAGTTTGAGGAGTCGAACTTCGGAAGAATTGCAAGGAGAACAATTCAACTTTGCGAAGGGCTAAGTGCGAGGTGATTCTGGACCATTGAATCCAAGAGGAAGTATGGTGGAGACCCACGTATTTTAGAGGAAGAACCCTTCAGAGGAAATTCAAAGAGGAGGATATCCAAAGAGCTTAAAGTCGAAGCCATCCTAGCCGTCCATCAAGATAAGACACGTGGTGAGAAATCATCACTCCATTGATTCATTATCAAGAAGGAAGGAGTTGATAGAAGAGAAGACTCGCGAATTTTGAACTCGCAATTTGATAATAGACATCGAGCATGAGGAGAACATGGACCATAGATTTGGTCTTGAAGGATTCTTCGATTCAGAAATCGCAGAAAGCGGAGTAAGCAGCTCGTGAGAGTTCCGAGACATGGAGTCGCGAAGGGAGCTGGCCCACGGTCATATTCTGTGGTCACATCTAGGGGAAGCCTAGCATAGAGAGCTAGCTTCATTGGCGTGAAAACTTGAAAAGCGCTAAGGAGAGGGTCTGCGGGTGCCACACAACCTACGCCAAGAAAAGAAGGACATGTGATAGATTTTTTGGGGTTCCAAGAAGGGACCTAAAGAGTCACTCTGACTCACGTATTGAACGATCCTAGACTGGGAGGTCGAGCAGCCCCAAAAGAGAGGAGAAGAGGGTGGGGTCATGCACCAGAAGTGGTATTAGAGCCTATTGCAAAATTAATTTCTATAGGCAAAGGAGACAGAGCGTGATACTCTATTAAAGTTGTTGCAAGGTGTGAGGTAGATGAAAAATAGCCAGGTGAGTTGTAGGTAAAGCAAGATGGTCATTGGAAGTTATGAGCATGGTCAAGGAGAAGTCTTCCCGTAGAAAAGCAAAGCAGAGATGGACAAGGAGCTCAGTGAAATCTGAGCCCAAATGGATATGCTAGCATTCAAGATGCAGCAAGAGGCAAAGGTGCACTGGAGGTGTGAATGTCCTTTGAAGAGGACATCTAAGTGGCTTGTTCAGAAGTTTTTGTTCAAGAGGAAGCAACAGGTGTTAAAAAGGTGGTTGAGGCATGCTGAAAACCTTGGTCATAAGGGAAAGAGGTATGGCAGAGATCTCATAGGTTTCCAGGTGGGAAATGAGAACGGATCAGTGGATCTTGTAGACTGCCAAGAGGGCAGAGGAGACATCCTGAATTGCCATGTGGGCAAGGGAGAAGATATGAACTCAGCTAAGATTTTGTGTCAGCAAGGTTTGTTGACAGATAAAGAGGAGGCAGAAGGAAGGTTTCATCCATATGAAGATTCATGCAGAGCTGTAAGCCGCATGAAAGAAGATGATGACAAGTTGGAAACTTTCATCACAGAGGAGAAGGATCAAAGGACCGTTCTGGTCATTGGAGGAGTCGATATATTCCTGCCAAGTAGCCGAGGAGAGGCTATCATAGACGTTGCAGATACAACCAAAGGACATCAAGTTGAGACTGTCATGGAGAAGGAGGAGCAGATACTGAGATCTATCCCAACCGAGGAACACCCAATTGAGTTACTCACTCAGTGAGAAATGGAGTTGAAGGCACTGGAGGATTGGTTGGGAAAAATAGAACAAGAAGGTGGCTTCCAAGAGATATCCATGCCAGACGAGACATACCAGCATGAGGAGAAGAGGAAGGAATCTGGGGTTGAACCAACACAAGAGGAGCCAGAAGGAGAAAATATGTCAGAGGAAGAAGTTGAACAGCAGCTCAATCATGAGAGGCCTACAAGAATGGGAAATGTTGTAGAGTGGCCAACTAAGGTCACAAGAGATGAAGAAAATAGCGTGGGTGGTCGATGTGATCTACTCGTTGACAAGGAAGGAGTGCAGCAAGTTAGTCTACAAAGGAAGAGCCGGCCAATGGAGCAGTTGGACGAGGTGGTTGAGGAGGTAAGGAGGCTGATGTTGGGGACAGCAATAGAAGCAGTCAGGAAGGGGAAGATGGACAGAAAGGAACCTACACAAGTAGCGGGGAAGCTGCAACAGCAGCAACAACGAAGCATAGGAGCAGAAAGACAACTCCAGAAGAAAGTTTGGGATCTAGGATGATTTCAGCCGAGCTGGAAAGCTCATGAGCAGGAGCTCATGATTTTCGTAGTCGTGGAGTATGATGCAAGATCATCGCTCCACCTCAGCAGGCGCCAATCGATTAACACACGTGGTGCACATTCAAGGAAGGAAGAGGCATCGTCCTCTCATTTTTCCTTCGAGAATCTAAAGCGTGATCCGGGCATTTAATGTTGACAAGCTGGAAGAGACAAATTGTGCCTTCGCACAAGCTGGAGATAAGGTTTCCATTAAGTGGTTAATGGTAGAAGGAATCTGTATCTGATTTGTAGAAAATTCCCAGCATTGTAATCTGCCTCGGTAGTCATGCATTTTTGAATAGTGATTTGACACCACTAGATTAGCTTGGAGGGAATCTCATCGATCCCCTCATGTATAAACTCTTGTATTGTTGCCAGTAGAAAAAAAAGAAAGGAGAGGCATCTGGATAGAGGATGAGACACAGATGGATAGGAGATAGGGAGATAAATACAGAGAGTAGAGACTCAGTTGCAGTCCTCACTCAAACATTTGTAATTTGATATTCCACCATTAATAGAAAAATGACAATTTTCCTGTTATAAATTTATGTGTAATGGATTTTTGGGGGGATGAATATCAATGGTATGCATTTGAATTGTAGATGAATGTTAGAAATCGTCTGTACGGATAGAAATATAATTTTCTATCTGTAAGTGTGTTGAATTAAGTTTGGTTCTCTAGGTTCAGTGCAAGGAGTGTGCGATAGAGCGAGTAAACTCTATGAACCAACGCAAGGAGTGCATGTCTGAACTCAGTGGAGTCAAAAGAGAAAATGTTAGGAGGGCACACCAGGATAATTCACAGACTCGGGAGGAAATTTCAAGGTGGTTAAGTACCTCAAGAAGGAAAGACTGTATAAGGGAAGATACAGTCCAGAGTTACTGAACACTCTGAAATACTCTGCCATGAGGGCATAGAGAAAGTACGAGAGCGTACAAGATTAACATGATTGGAAGTGTTGCAATCCTTAAGAGAATCCTAGAATTACTGAAAATTATGAGATAGGAAGGCTTTGAAAGAGTGCATCGACAAAGGCAAGGATATACCTTAAAACCTTATGTAAGGCTAAGGGAGAAGTCATCGAAGAAATGAGTCGAGTGAAAGGAGTGCACCAAGGATATTGTAAGTTCATCTTACAAATCTCTAGAGGAAGGCATTAAGTTTCTAGGAGGGCAAGAGAAAATTCACTAAAGGATGCATAGGAACTGAGAACCTTGAAGGTTTTCAAGCCGAGCAAAGTCGCAGAAGAATTTGCGCAGAACTCTACAAAGAGTGCAGAAGAAGTTTGAGAATATCCTAAGTCTCAAAAAGGGAATAAATGTGCTAAGTTTGAAAAGGAGTCAAGGACTTTTCAAAGTCCCGAAGACCGTAGAATCGTCCATCGTCCAGGTAGACGGGTGGAAGCATATCCAATGGTTCGAGGAGTCGGACTTCGGAAGAATTGCAAGGAGAACAATTCAACTTCACGAAGGGAGAAGTGAGAGGTGATTCTGGACCGTTAGATCTAGGAGGATGCATGGCGGAGATCCATGTATTTTGGAGGAAGAACCCTTTGGAGGAAATTCAAAGAGGAGGATACCCGAAGAACTGAGAGCTAAATCCATCCTAGTCATCCATCGAGATAGGACACATGGCAAGAAATCAGCACTTCGCTAATTCACAATCAAGAAGGAAGGAGTTGATAGAAGAGAAGACTCACGAAGTCTGAACTCACAATTTGATCATAGTCATCGAGCACGAGGAGAACATGGACCGTAGATTTGGTCTTGAAGGATTCACCTATTCAAAAATCAAAGAAAGGGGAGTAAGCAGCTCACAAGAGTTTCGAGGCACAAAATCGTGAAGGGAGCTAACCCATGGTTGTAGTTTGTGGTCACATCTAGGGGGATCCTAGCATAGAGAGCTAGTGTTGTTGGCATGAAAACTTGAAAAGCGCTAAGGAGAGGGTTTGCGGGTGCCACACAACCTGTGCCAAGAAAAGAAGGACATGTGATAGAGTTTTTCGGGTTCCAAGAAGGGACCTAAAGAGTCGCTCTGACTCAGGTATTGAATTATCCTAGATCGGGAGGTCGTGAAGCCCCAAAAGAGAGGAGAAGGGGGTGGGGTCATGTGCCACCCTGCTTCCCTCATAATGCACTTTGACTTCCACCACCTTCATAATGCACACAACTCTTTTTACTACTCTTTACTATGTAACTCCTCCAACACTTAGAAAAATATATGAGTTACTGACGGTTCATGGGTTGGTGATATGATAGTTATTTCATATATTAGGTGTAAGTCCGTCTGATCAATCCAAAGGAAAAGCAAGAAGAAACAAAAGACAATCAACAAGATTTCTAGACACCTGCTAAAACACCTAACCGTTGGGTTCACAAGAATCATCCACTAGAAAAATTATTGGAGATAAAAATGTAGGAACATAAACCAGAGGAAGTAGACGGGAATGTACACTAATACAAAGACATCTAGCACTATTATCCATATTTGAACCAAGCAGCTTTGAGGAAGACAACAATGATGAACGTTAGATCAAGGCCATGGAAGAAGAACTGAATCAAATAGAGAAGAATAAGACATGGGAATTGGTTCCAAAACCTAAGGAAAAAAATGTGATTGGTACAAAATGGGTGTTCATAAATAAACTAAATGAAGATGGACAGTTAACCAGAAACAAGGTAAGGCTAGTATGCAAAGTATATGCTCAAGTTGAAGGAGTAGATTTTCAAGAAACGTTTGCTCATGTTTCTAGAATGGAAGAAATCGGAATGATCTTGACCTATGCATGTTCTAACAAGATCAGAGTATATCAGATGGATGTAAAATCAACATTTCTAAATGGATAATTAGAAGAATAGGTCTACATAGAACAACCAAAAGGGTTCCTACTATTAGAAAAGGAAGATTAAGTTTTCAGATTAAAGAAAGCTTTGTATGGACTCAAGCAATCCCCTAGAGCTTGGTATTCAAGAATGGACAAGTACTTGTAGCAACAAGGATTCAAAAAGGGTAATGCAGATAACAATATCTATATAAAAGTGGATCAAGGCAACATACTTATCATTGAAGTATATTTGGATGACATCATCTTTGGAAGTGATGATGACAGGTTGAGTAAGAAGTTTGCTAAAGATATGCAGAGTGAGTTGGAAATGTCCCTACTTGGTGAGTTGACTTTCTTTTTGGGGCTCCATATATCTCAACTAGATGGAGGTATTTTCATTTCCCAAACCAAGTACATTAAAGAAATGTTGAAGAAGTTCGGAATGGAATATTGCAAACCTGTAAGTACTCCTATGGTGACCAGTTGCAAGTTGAGAAAAGATGATGAATCTAAGGAAGAAGATTAGAGACTCTATAGATTAATGATTGGTAGCCTAATCTATGTGACAGCCTCAAGACCAAATGTGATGCAAGCAATTGGACATGTTGCAATATTTCAAGCAATGTCGAAGGAAACTCATGTTATGGCAATAAAGAGAATCTTCAGATATCTCAAAGGAACAACATAATTTGGATTGTGGCATCCAAAAGGGAATGAGATGAATATGCTTTCCTACATAGATGTTAATTGAGCAGGAAGCATTGGTGATAGAAGAAGTACTAGTGGAGCAACGTTCTACTTGGGTGATTGTCTAGTGTCCTGGTTAAGTAATAAATAGTCCTCAATATCCTTGTCTACGACATAAGTATAATATATTGCAGCAACAACATGATGTACTCAGGTCCTCTGGATGAAGCAAACCATGCAATACATACAAGTAACATATGATGATCCTATTTCAATATTCCGTGAAAATACCAGTGTTATAAGTATCTCCAAAAATATAGTGATGCATTCCAAGACCAAGCATATTCCTATCAAGTTCCACTTTCTATGGGAACAAGTAACAGTGGAGAATATTAAGTTGGAATACATTCGGACAAAAGAATAGATTGTTGATATCTTCACCAAACCTCTCCCAAGAGAAACATTTGAGTATATTTGACAGAAACTTGGAGTAGTTTCTACCCCACAATGATCTACATGACATTTTGCAAAGAAGACAGGGGGAGAGAAATCCTCTGGGGGAGTTACCCATTGCCATTGATGTCAAAGGGGGAGAGAAAGTTCAGAAGCATAAAGAGCAAGCATGAAGTCACGAGGAGAAATGGCCATAGGGGGTGTATGAGTGTTTTATCAATTCCAAAGGGGGACATTGTTGGAAAATTGGTTGTCATTGACGTCAAACCTAGAAGAAGTCTAGAATCCTCTATAAGTGATGGGTATATTTGAAGAAGGCTCCAAAGTGGTCTTCTTATGGTGTATCTTTAAGCATGGCCCTCATGGGAAGACACTTTGAAGAAGTCTACAAGAAGCCCTGGAAATACAGGTTAAGAAGCCCCAGAGGTGTGGTAATGAAGATCGAAGTTGATTGAGAAAAGGAACATGAAGGACATTGCAAATACATTCAACACTCTCATAGATGGATAGTCCTCATTGTGTTGTTTCCAATGGTAGGTGGTATGCCACATGGTTCCTTATGGTTGAGAAGTTATTCCCTCTTAAAGATGAAGCCCCGAAGTATGGTCTAGAATCCCCAGATCTAAGGACAAAGAAGTTACAAGTCGGCCCCAAAATCAAATAAAGGTGAAAATTTGTTGCAAACAAGAAGTTACAAGTCAACTCAAAAATTGATTAAAGAAGTTACTTGACATAGTATAAATACACATCAAGAACCTCTCATTTTATATTCAAGCAAGTGTGTTTGTGGAATGGAGCTAGAATAAGTGGGTATGCACTTGTGCTAGGAGGATTGGTGATCTCAACAAAGTGAATCTGACTTAGGAGAAAGGAGGTGGAGGAGATCGAAGTGTATGGAGGTGACCGTACCAGTTTTCTGAGTTTATACATGGTTTACAAAAGGGTGAAGCGTGTATATACGCGGGTTGTAGATGGATGAATTTCATATAGGGTATACGCAGATTGCAGTGAGCAAATCTCGGGTGTTTGTGGTCTGACAGTGGGTGAATCGTGTATCTGTGGTAAAATTGAAGAAGGTATGAATATTTAATATCACATGCACCAGATTGTTCCTCATGATTAAAAGTATGTCTTTGTGTATGTTTTGAGGTTTATATCTTGGAGGTCTTGGTACATGCTTGAGGCATGTATTTGGCACATAGTTTGATTCATATCATGGTGATTTTGAGCACGTGATTTGGAGGATATTCTTGGAGATATTGGCATAAGTTAATGTGGTTGTATCATATTTAAATATGATGATGTATCAGTATCATTGACAGTAATAGTGACAGGTTGAGTCTATCATTTATATTCAAGGGAGGAAGGAAGGGGCAAGGAAAGGGAGTTGTAGCTTCCTTCAGGTTGGAGCTTGTAAACTAGGAGGTTAGAGTCTCCTTCTAGTTGGTGCTAGAGAATTTAGGGAGTTGTATCATCCTTCAGGTTGGTGCCTATAAATCAGGGGGGTTGGTGCCTCCTTCCAGTTGGTGCTGGAGAATTTTGGAAGTTGGAGCTTCCTATGAATGTAATCTTTTGATATATAAGAAAGCATTCCTTGGTTTTCTCCCATTTGGGTTTCCACGTAAAATTGTTTTGTACTATGTATTTGTGGTGATATGTTTATGGTATATTGAATGAAATCATACGTGATAACTTGTTGATATCTTAAATTCTTACATATTGTGATTAAAAGTGGAAATAAGTTCCTAATACATATTCACTCCCCCTCTCGGTATTAGTGAATAATCCAACACCTGGTACCACTAACAGATCGAGTAGGATGGTATTTCCACCTAACGTGATAGGAAACTAATGAAGAGTCCCCAAACATTCACTAGGTCTTCTTTTGAAAGCCAACAGTTCACCGATACCTAACACAAGCTTGGGAGAACCCAAAGCTTGCCAAGCCGAGGAGGATAAAATACTTGCAAAGGATCCTTCATCTGCAATACATTGGTAAATTCCCGTTGAATTAAATTTAACCTTTAACTGGAAAGGTGTATAAGAATGAATATAAGACTTAACAAGATCATTCCAATCAAATGAAACCATCCCAAGACTTGGAGGGAACATACTCGAAGAGAGTGGATTGCTCCCTTGTTCAGAAGCTATTGAACTGGAAATGCTAAAGACATAGTCAAAAGACACATCACTTCCCAAAAGAAGAGTGGGATCAAACGAAGATTGCATCGGTGAGACCACTTTGGTAGAATTGTCACTCTCCAAGAAAAGAGTGGGATCATCTAAATATTGCATCGGCATAACCCCTTCCTCAACCACTGGTTGAATATGATGTGAGACAACATAGTCGAGAGATGCATCACCCTCTAAAACGAGAGAGATATCGGTCGAAGATTGCATCAACACCACTTCATCAACCAATGATTGAATAGATTGTTGGGAAAATGAAGATGACTCGGAACCAGAAGGGCCTTTAGACAAGGACCACGCTCTTCGTACCATGACAATAGAAGGGCAAAGATGAGTAAGGTTATCTCCCTTGCAAATATTACAAGGGAACTTGGGCTTACGTCCCATTTGTCTAGGTTTCTCAACAATATCAATGCCCCTAGCATGACTTGCAGTGGTCAGTGGGTTGCCCCCAGCATGACTTGTGGTGGCTAGATTTCAATATCCAACATGACTTGCAAAGGTTGGTGATGTTTATCTAGTATGATTAGCAATGACCAGAATATTACCCCCAGCATGACTTTCAACGATTGGTTGCTTGTATTCAACATGACTCCCTGAGGTTTTTGACATATCTCCAGCATGACTCACAAAGGTTTGTGAACTATTTCCATTATGACTCACAATGACTAGACTTGTGCTTCCATCATCACTTGTAGAGTCTAGTGGTAGGTATCCAACATGACTAGTAGAGGTTGGTGACTTCTTCTTATTATTGTTCCTCTTCCTATTCCTTTTAGACTTCTAGTTACTAGTAGCTAAACTTTCACCAAAAGAGGGGGAAGGAGAAGGAGTAGACTTCATGGATATCGAAGGTAAATGATCAATATCCATTCAATTCCCATGACATAAGGTGCTCATCTGAGAAGCATCAAAATCATTCAGGACATTCAAAGTGGTCCACAACCAAACTGATATTCATGCATTCAACCCATGAATGCTCAAAGTGGCCATGAAGGGGGCACCGACGTTTCCAAAGAACGAAAAATCACAAGAACCCCCTTGGGAAGGGGTCCCTTGTTTGATATCCTCAAGAACTTTGGCCATGTTATTCTTATGCATAGTTTCATCCCTTGCAGGATTTTTCATGTCCAAAAAAGTATCGCACACTGACTCTGACAAACTAGTGGTATAAAAACCCATGCCTTCTAGGAGTCGGATCCATGCTTTCAAGAGAAATACCAGGGGTCCTTCCCGACCAGTGGAGCGATTGGTTGACCACTTTGAATCAATGATCCAAAAGAGATGATACAGAAACAACCTTAGGCTAACGATACAAAGCAACACTCCACTAAAAATTCCTAAGAGAAATATTGCAAACAAACAACTTCTACAAAACTTCAACTTAGATGGATAAGGTCTTGAGTCCAAAGCAATGAAAAAGTGGAAAATGAACTTCTAGATACTAGAATGGGTTGATCAAGTCCTGAGACCTATGAATGAAGGAGTGAGAAGAAGATACTCCGACCTCCACTTACCAACCCTACCCGATGCAAGTAACCCTCGTTTCGTGGGGAACCTATTAGAAAAACAGGACCGCGAAGCAATAAAATAAAACAAATGTGAAAACAAAACACAAAAGATACATAATACAATAGAGACACAGATTTACATGGTTCACCCAGTGTGGGCTATGTCCACCAGAGAAATTGCCAGGTCCTTCCTTTATTATTATCCAGCAAATGAAGGGATACAACCTATAGCAAAACATGTTGTAACTTCCTCTTCTTTCTCTCACAGTATCCTCTCTCAGAATACAATACTCGCCATAATGCATAGATGCAATACATTTCCCTCATAACAGAGGGTTGCCTTCTAGGGAAAAAAACCCTAACATAATTTCTACCGTTAGATCTACAACCTTATAATGAACGGTCTAGATTTACAATGAAATTACAATATACATTTACAAGGCAAATTTTCCTTCGGGGGCCCGCTTGCCCCCAGACCTCGCAGAGGGGGTACTCCCCCTCTGCACTCCCCTGCGTGGAAGAGTGTACATACTTTTGGGGTGAAAAGTCTTCATGGGGTATAAACACGGCTGAAAGCAAGGACCTCTGAATCAAGAATATAATCAGGCTCCACAACCAACAATCTCCCACTTGGAGATTGATCTCAACAACTCCACCACTGTTGTATATGCTAGACTCTGAACCTTCTTGGACCTGGCAAATTTCTCATCTTCATCTTCATTCTTGAAGACCAACTGAAACTAAGAAGGAACTCAGTTTCTCTCTGGTTACTCCCTTTTTTAACATGTCTGCAGGATTCTGGCTAGTGTGTATCTTTTCCAACTTCAAATGTCCATCTTCCAAGGTGGATCGTATGAAGTGGTACCTCAAGTGTATATGCTTAGTCTTAGAATGGAAGGCTGAGTTCTTTGCAAGATGAATTGCACTCCCACTGTCACAGTACAACATGTTATTCTTCTGCTTCTTTCCCAATTCCTCCATAAACCTTTGTAACCAAATCATCTCTTTACTAGCCTCTGTAGCAGTAACATACTCTGCCTCTATTGTTGAAAGTGAAACAACCTTTTGTAGTTTCGAAATCCAACTTACTGTTGTTCTACCTATAGTAAAAGCATACCCTGTGGTGCTCCTCCTACTGTCTTTATCACCTGCCATATCTGAATCAACATATCCCTGTAGAAAAGTGTCTGAACCTCCAAAACAAAATGCATGAGTAGCAGTACCTCTCAAATACATGAGAATCCACTTTACTGCCTCCCAATGTTCTTTACCTGGATTGTTCATATACCTGCTCACAACTCCCACTGCATGTGCAATATCTAGTCTTGTGAAAACCATTGCATGCATCAAGCAACCAACTGTTGATGAATAAGGGACCCTAGACATGTCTTATATCTCCTCTTGTGTCTTGGGACACATTTCCTTAGTTAATTTGAAATGGATGGCCAAAGGTGTACTAACTGGTTTTTCATTCTGCATTCTAAACCTCTCCAACACCTTCTTTGTGTACTCACCCTGAGACAATGTCAATTTGCGATTTTTTTTGTCTCTTGTTATTCTCGTGCCAAGGATTTTCTTCACAGCACCCAAATCCTTCATTGCAAATGAATTGGCTAATTTCTTGTTGAGCATATTTATATCCTGCATATTAGACCCTGAAACAAGCATGTCATCTACATACAATAGCAAGATAATATAGCTTTCATTTTCTAGCCTTTTAAAATAAACACAGTGATCGGAATGGCATCTACTATAACCTTGTTCTGTCATAAACCTATCAAACTTCAAATACCACTACCTTGGAGCTTGCTTTAGGCCATACAAGATCTTCTTCAACCTGCATACCAAATTCTTCTTCCCTTTGAGCTCATACCCCTGTGGCTGCTACATATAAATCTCTTCCTCGAAATCCCCATGGAGAAAAGTTGTTTTTACATCTAATTGTTCAATATGCAAATCTTCTACTGCCACAAGACTTAAAATAGTCCTAATTGAAGTCATTTTAACAACAGGAGAAAATATTTCATCAAAATCTATACATTTCTTTTG
>ML784239.1:214792-231983 GCA_009831015.1 Picea engelmannii | reverse complement strand
GGAACATGTCTTACCTCTTTCAACAACCATTGGTTTCCATTGCGTTGCTTTATTTTTACCTTTCCCATTCCAACAATTTTGCATGGTGCATCATCACCCAAATGAACCTGTCCAAAATCACCTTGAACATAATCTAGAAAAAAATTCCTATGGGGTGTGGCATGAAATGAATCCCCTGAATCTACTACCCAAGATTCATAAATATTATCTACAGAAAGAATCAAATCATCTTGTAACACATCACCTGTTACATTTGCTTCCTGATTTCTCTCTTGTTGTCCATCTCTTTATTTCTTTGGAGCTCTGCAGTATTTCTTCAGATGTCCTTTCTTCCCACAATTCCAGCACTCTATCTTTCTAAGTCTGGATTTGGATCTGCCCTTCCTAGAATTCCCACGGTTCCATGAGCCCTTTCCTCTATCCTTTTGTCTTCCACTGTTCTCCATGTTCAACGCATTACCTGATGTCTCACCTATGATTTTCCGTCGCATTTCCTCACTAAGGATAACACCAACAACATCATCAAATTTTAAAGTATTTGAACCAGAGACAGAGTTACTTACAGCCATGACCAAGTCATTCCATCTTTCTAGCAATGAGCACAAGATTAGAAGAGCCCTGACCTCATCATCAAAGTCCACTTTTACAAAACTTAGTTGATTAGTAACCGTATTAAATTCATTTAAATGATCTGCAACAGACCCACCTTCTGACATCTTCATATTAAATAATCTCTTCATTAGAAATACCTTATTAGATGTCGAGGGTTTTTCATACAGTTTAGCCAACACATCCATCAAATCCTTCATTGTCTTTTCTTTCGAAATATTGAAGGCCACCGACGCTGCCAAGCTCGGTCGTATCGTTCCTAGAGCCTTTATGTCAAGAATCTCCCATTCTTCGTCCTTCATGGTCGTCGGCTTCTTTGTTACTCCGCCCAATGGTAGGAATAGATCCTTCTGATATAAATAATCTTCCATCTGCATCTTCCATAACTGGTAGTTTTGGCCATTAAATTTCTCGACCCTAAACTTTCCATCTTTCGACATTGCTCCCACTCGAAGTAGGAACCCTCTTTTCCTGCGAGTTACCTTTCGCTTTGATACCAATTGTTAGAAAAACAGGACCGTTGAGCAATAAAATAAAACAAATGCAGAAACAAAACACAGAAGATACATAATACAATAAAGACACATATTTATGTGGTTCACCCAGTGTGGGGCTACGTCCACCAGAGAAATTGCCAGGTCCTTCCTTTATTATTATCCAGCAAATGAAGGGATACAACCTACAGAAAAACCCGTTGTAACTTCCTCTTCTTTCTCTCACAGTATCCTCTCTCAGAATACAATACTCACCATAATGCATAGCCGCAATACATTTCCCTCATAACAGAGGGTTGCCTTCTAGGGGAAAAAACCCTAACATAATTTCTACCGTTAGATCTGCAACCTTATAATGAACGATCCAAATTTACAATGAAATTACAATATACATTTACAAGGCAATTTTTCCTTCGGGGGCTTCGCCCCCGAACCCCACAAATGGGGTACCCCCCCCTCTGCACTCCCCCGTGTGGAAGTGTGTACATACTTATGGGGTGTAAAGTCTTCATGGGGTATAAACACAGCTGAAAGCAAGCACCTCTGAATCAGGAAGATAATCAGGCTCCAAAACCAACAGAACCCTCTAGGGGTATTGATAGCGTGATACAACATTTGCATTAGGTACCATGGGAAACCCCCCGTAGTCACCTTTGAGATACCTAGGAAAAAAAACTATGTATATCGACTCACAGTCGATGTCTGAGGGGTATAATCGACAATTGAGATTGAATGTATGGGTAGGGTAACAAATCCAAAAGCTTTGAAAGCACCGCCTCTCATGGAGGTAATGGCACTAGAGAAACCCCCCAAATATGATCTCTCCACTCTGCTTCATCAAGCTTTGGATGGGTAATCTCCTCGGCTCTCCTTCACGCGACCTCATGTTTAACTCATGTGTTAGAGGAGGCTCCCGACTATACTTATACAAAAATTGGATTTGATTCTCCCTATCTCAGAATCCTATGTTTGTTTATCAGCCTTGGAGATTTATCTCTCCAATCCTAATCCAAGGCCCTAACCCTAAAATTGTTTGTGAACCCTACAAACAAAGTCTAGTAAATTTTAAATTTAGTGTTCATTTTTAGCGGTTGTTCTTTACTCAAAGGGTAGAAAAATGCAACTGATGTTATTTGAGACTCTTACAAAAATGAAAGTTATAAGAACATTGGAAAAGATAACTTTTACACTAACTCTTCAATGAAAAAGAGTTTCAAAAAATTAAAATGCATGAACACAATTCCAAACCTTGAAATGCAATCTTTTCTCTTTTTGATGCCAAATGCACGATGCAACCTTTTGAGAATGCGAAAGAAGAAAACACAAGGATGTTATTTGTTATTTTTCCTTTGAAATGCTTTCAATACGAGAATAAAACAAAATCCTGTGCTAATTTATTTTTCTTTTTTAAATATAAAACAAAATAACACAACAGAAAGAAAGAAACCTAACTAGCAACAAACTAGGTTTTTTCGTTTTCTTTTTCTTTCTACCAAAGAAAAAAACTAAAAAAAGATGCTAAAAGAAAGAAAATTTTGTTGTTTTATGTTTGAAAAATCCAAGGAAATCACAAAATAAAAGTATCGAACTCAAATACAAACTCAAAATTCAATAATGACCACAACAACGACCACGAAACCGAGATCCTGAGAACTAGACTAGTCTTGTAGTGATGCAATCCAAGGGAAAAAAGGGAGACAAATATAGATCAAATTTATTTTTTTCCATTCAAATTTAAGGCCTTACCAATATCTTATAGGCCATAGAAAGTTTCAAGATGAAAATCCCCAAGAAAGACCCTAAAAAAAGCCAAAACAAGACTGAAAAACAAGCAAAAAAGTCACTTTTTTGGAGGTGTACGCAACTGTCTCCACTATAGGTCACGTATATAATCTTATGTGCATTCCCTATATCATTATAGGGAGCACATATGAGCTATTTATGTGCCTTGTTCTTCTATGGGGTGCATATGTATGTGCTTTGGCCTTCTACAAGGCACATATATGACCCAAAACTTACATGTTTTTAAGCGCATATGTACAAGCTTAACTCCTATATAACAATAGTGTATGTACACGTGTGTTGTCAAAGGAAAGAGATTACATACTTGGAGAACTTAGATATAAATCCCAAAATACAAAAAGCAACATAGAGATCAAAAGAAATCCAAAAAGAATGGAAACCGAAAAGCAAATTTAAGAATGACTCACAGGATCCAGGAAGACCCTATAGTACCACAACCCAACTTTCAGTGATCTGAATAGAAGAGAAAAACTTAATCCTAGAACATGTATGTGACTGTCTCACTAACAACCAACATATGTACGCAACTACATTCAAGAAAAGTTGTGTATATACACATATGTACTCAAAGAAACACACATACTCCCAATAAAAACCCCTCAAACTTGAGAGAAAATGGCCTAAAATACTTAGGAAGGATTATAAAAATTAAGAGAATGCTAAATAATGGCCAAAGACATAAAAATATTCAAGAGAAATACAAACCAAAAGCACCCCTAATGACCCAAAAAGAGATAATCCCCAGCGGAGTCACCAATTTTGTTACGGAAAACAATGTCCTAAAAGACTACTCTCAGACTCAAATCAAACAAAGAAATACCCTAAAAGACTACTCTCAGACTCAAATCAAATAGTTAATTACAGATAACTACTTTGCAATAACTAACTTTGAAGGGAGAGAGAAGAGAACAAACCTATATTTTGATGTTTGATGTCAATCTCGTGTAAAGGCTTTCACTCCAACACTCTTCTACAACAATCCTTTGAAATCTCTTGCACACAAAGAGATTAGCAGATGCAAATAGGTAGTTATCTGATAATCAACGAAAGCATGGACATTACAACTTTCATAATAGTTTCAGATTAGGAGATGCAAAATACATTAGAAACATGAATCAACATATGAAATTGGATGAGAACAAAATAGATGTTATTATGAACAACATAAAAAGTTGGTTACAACCTGTAACCATTGTGGCACATCCCCGAAACTGGGCTCCAAATTACTCCACCCAAGGATAGAGATTATCAACAATACCTCCAATACTTTGTGCTCAAACAAGTCCAAGGAAGGCAACAAATTTCTTCTTGACAAGATAGGGAGAACACAACTTCTTAAAGCAAGGGTTTCCAGATGGAAAGGAGAATCTGAAATGCAAGGGGAAAAACAGATTTACAAGACTATAACGAAAATTATAGCATAAGGATGCATTTCTATGTTCTCTTTTTCCTCCACCCCAAGGCTCTAATTTATACTCCTTTTTTACTGTTGGAGTAGTTATGGACAGGCTATAGGAGGTCAGGAACCTGAGGAACCCATCAACTTCACCTGAAAAAGTCAAAATTATTATTTTTTTTAGCCAAAATAACATGCACACAGGTTGCAAACTGGAAACTAGCGTAAGTACGTGAGATTCTTTAAGATAGTCGCGTACATCAACCAAAATGTGGTTTTTAAAAGTATTTTTAAGGAGGAAAAGGGGGGAAGTGGTCCTGCAAGCAGGGAAAGGGATGTAGCTCAGGCCAATAAGTCATCATAAGAATATGTGGTGTCAAATGACACTATAAAAAATGCTCCCTAATGTGTGAGGTCAAAAGAGTAATCGTTGGCCGAAATACATTACAAAATAGTCATGAGATTGTGTAGGGGATTGGGTAGGAGTAGTTGAAGACCAATTTCAAAACAATACCTACAACAGAAACAAGTAAGATACTCTCTTCCCAAGTTGGGCATGCCCATGCTCAAGAGTGATGTAAGCATGGCCACCAATTCAAGTACACGGTGGATCCATGAGTAATGAAAGCATAAATGATGCCCATGGCCATAAAACATGTACACGGTGGATCCATGTGATATATACAAGTAGCAATCATGGCCATGAGAGAAATACACAATGGATCCATGCAAATGTATATCATAACCATGAATGGATACACAGTGGATCTATGTATAAAATAGAGCATATATGGATTCAATGAAGTGAACAAATTGATCCTCTACAAGTATTGATGTCAAATAAGCTAGTACAATTAATACAACTCGAGTAGGAGCACAAAAAAGGTGAAGATCATACTTGCCCTGAGGTCTTCAAAACAACTCGTCGTGGTACGAGTCTACACTGTGCAAATAGATGTGTTGAAGTCGAACATAGTGAGATGTTGTTTGATTACCAGTCATTGATGTGTATTGTTAACAAACATGAGACAACCCAACAATAATGATAATGGGCATCAAGGTACCTAATACAATATACCAAGTATGAATAAAGGAGTTGATGTCAAACACCTAATAGAATCTACCAATTAGGGGAAATTGATGTATTCACACTATCAATAGCGAGGGAACTTTCCACTAATGACTATAAGCCCCAAGGTACTAAAACTAACTCTAGATCCCTGTCCCAGAGCAAGATGTGTTGAAGTCGATAGGAAGAGATTCGTTGGAAGGAATGAAAAGAAGGAATTAAGGCATCCTCCATCATCCAGCATGAGGAGCAGTAGAAGTCCAAAGATTTGGAAGAACTCGGACGAAAATATTAAAAGGACCATACTGAGGTATGACTCTGACATATACCAGATGGAATAGCACATGACATAGACTCTCTGAATAGTAGCCAATGATGAATATTATCGACAAAGACGAGGAATCCACCAATGGGGTCAAATGGAAACCAAGGTACTACATGAATCCCTATGTGTGATAATGGTTGTTGACATCGAACATAAGGGAAACCGCTCTGCCAACGACCAATGATGATTTTTCATCCGTTGAGTGCAAGTTCACCTCTCAATGATGTAAATATGCCCATGGTGCAACTCTAGATCATACTCTCAGAGCAATGAGTCATAGTCGATAAGAGCAGACCTGCCGATAAGAAGTCAATGGGGACTTGTTATACTAGCACAAGTTAGATACAAAGATACATGTGAAACCGAGAAGTACTTGACACAAGGGAATGCCGACATGGAAAGTCAAGAGTTATGTAGAGTGGATGACATAGGTTGACTTTTCTTGAACAAAAAATGACAAAAAAGGTGACTTGGGTAGCATAGACTATAACAACTATGGGAGCCAATTTATTATGGATATTAATAACAATTAATATTGATTGGTGGAAGAAAATTCTATGGAAAAAATACTTCCAAGGAAGCTGAAAGGGATGCACTAAAAGAATGGAGGAGAATAAAAATGGATCCCATATCTAGAAATTACTAAAATCTATTGCTCCCCTAATCCAATCCATACTTACCTAGGTTCTAAGTAATGACAAGGACATATCAATATGGGAGGACAACATAATGGTGAAAAAGGTTATTTATCATAGTTCAAAATTACACCCTCTAAAGATTTGGATGGATGGTGAGAACTTAAAATCTATGTTCGATATCTCAAAGTGATCAAAAAAATCATATCAATGGTTGGGATAGAATGTTGGGGATCCTCCTCTACACCTTAACTCTTTGGTTCCCTCACTCTTTCATAATTTAAGTGGTTGTGCACCATGGGATCTTCAAAGAAAGGACCAAAGGGGATGGGGAAATGTAGTTTACAGAGTCAAAGAAGGATACTTGTCTCATCTCTCATCTCTCCCTCTTCCTCAAAGATCCCCAATCTAGAAACACATTTGGAATTCTGATAGGCTCCCTAATATCAACATCTTTTGTTAGCTCATGGTGCATGGTAAGCTCCTTACATATGAAAATCTACTAAAGAGAGGAATTCAGGGCCCTTCTAGGCGCGCATTGTGTCAATTAGCTGAATAATTTGTGCAACATTTGTTTTTGATTGATGTTATACAAAAGAAGTTTGGTCCTCTAAATTTGCTAGAATCTACAATCAAGTAAGAAGACATTCCTCATAGAAATAAATGTTTACCTTGTGGACCAAGGCCTATGGAGGATAATTTCAAAACAAATGATATTTAAAAATAATTTGGAATGTTCTCCCCAAATACATTTGTTGGAAGGTTTAGTTGGCTCTTAATAACATGATGTTCAATAAAAAATTGGAGAAGTCATCAATGGTGGTGACCAAGGCCAAGTGGCCCCTTACAAAATTATTAAATCTCAAACTTATAGTGGACACAAGGTATTTGGAGAGGGATGGGAAAGACTGGTTAAGTTGATTCTAGATGAAAAACAATCTCCTATATATTCCTCTCCCAAAACTTCATAAGCATCCTTAGTGGAAAATTTGTCTGGATGCACAGGAATTTCTCGAGTGGTTATTAAATAAAAAATACTTTCTCTTATTCTTCAAGGGGGAATAAAAAAAAAAACTAGGGGTGGCAAGTGTGAAGGGGATACTCTATGATCCTAGAGGAAAAACAATAGTACATGTGCTTGGGGTCTTGGCCAGGGCTCAAACAATCAAGCTGAGGCATATGCACTATTGCATGGCATTCTTCTAGCCAAGGAAGAAAATGTTATTTCATTAAAAATCATTGGGGATTACATGATGATCATCAAAATTATGCTAGGTAAAATAACTATGTCTAACAATAAACTTGCAGTCACCATCAGTCAAATCCAAAAAGATGTAAGCTCTCTCAATGATGTTGTATTTCTCCATGTGAAATGTGACTTAAATTCTAAAGTTGATCACTGGGATAACAAAGCCACACAAGTTAGTAAATGGGGGGCATTGTAGTCATCTAATCCCCTAACAAATTCATATGGAAGGGTGAATCACAAACTTAGAATTTAATCCTCGCATGCATCACAGGTTAGAGCACCAATTCCCTTGTATTGATATGGGATCTATGAGGATGCCCCCAAGTACCAACAACATGTGTAGTATTAACTCTGCTTTGGGAGATGAAGGTCTTAATATGAAATATTGTAGGCCCTATGGGACAATGGAGAATTAGGCCTTTGGAATTGAGTGTTTAGGTGGTTTGAACTTGCAGTGTCCGCTCTTTTGGTAAGTGTCATCCTTGTACTTAGAATGTTTGATGGTGTTGGTAGGATTTTTCCAAATTGTCATTGGAATTTATCTTTAGTGGAAGGTATGAAGTATTGAGGTAGAAAAATTGTCTCTTATTCTGGGATCCTATATGGTGGAGGTGGAACTGGTTTCTATTATGGGAACCTTTCTCTCATTCTTAAGCTTATCCTTCTCATTCAACTAGTTCACTTTCAATATCCATCTATTTCTAAGTTTGACCTCTCTAGGAGTTATGGTAAAGATTGTTGGGGATTTGGCCTTTGTCTCCAGCTGTATGTTATTCTTGGTTGCATATATGGGAAAAATGGACTCTTCCATAGGAGGGTGATATCATTTGTAGGTTTGAATTATGGTGGTGGCAAATATTGCTTCTCCATCAAAAGTCACTCATTTCTCCTCAAGTCTCATCTTTTGGTTTGTTTGGTTCTTTTATTTTGTTTGTTCATCAAGATTGATTACTTTGGATCACATAGTGAAGAAAATCTAGATTTTGACTCAGTATCAAGCAAAGTGCAGGGTATACAAAGGCTCCTCCCCTATGCAACTAAACAATGACCATCTCTTTGATTTTTTCACCTCTCATTTTGTTCGGTTCTCAGAGGCACCAAATATAGACAATAGGGACATTCAGGAAAATCTTAAGAAGGTGTGAAGAAAATATACAATCCAATAGATTTTTTTTGTTTTTGGTGATAACAAAGGTGCATGAAAATCAGCACAATTGCATCTCTCAATATCCTACATCATGAACCTTCTTGTGCACCAAAATCAAATGATCTATGTCTTAAAAGATGAATGTAATATGTTGCAAAGTCTATCCTTAAATATGAGAAAAAAAATCATTGTCCACATCCTCAAACAACAGGGTATCAGATGCCTCTACTCAAGCAGATCTTCAAGAAGATGAAACAATTCATCAATTAACGGAGCCAATGGAAATAAAGTAACATAATTCTCCCCATTCAGACTTTGGCCAAGATGAAGCACATAACAATCATGTTTTTCGTTAATATTTATGTTTTTCGATGTAACTAGGATTTTGGGAGTCTTTGTCAAATAGGGTACATGAAAACAAACTTGGAATGTTTTTCATATAGTTTTCTTTGAACTTCTTTTTGTTGCAACAAAGAACTACATTTTGTTTTTTGAAGAATTGGGAATACTATGTAATCGTTGTTAGCTTAGCTACAAACCTCTTTATAATATAAAATATATTTTATATTCTGGTTGTAAAAAAAACATGGCATCCTAATCTAATTAATACTATATAATTAGATGAAAAAAAAACTATGAAAAAATAAATGACATATCACATTTTTAGTAATGTTAAAAATGACAAATTTTTTGTTTTTTTCTTATAAAAAACATTTAAAATTTTGGAAAAACGAGAAAAAACACATTTGGAAAGAAACCTAGAAAGTTTAGAAAAAAATGAAAACAATTGAAAAAAATGTTGACACTTTATAGATAAGAAGATTCAAAATGTCAAAAAACTACCTCCATAAAAAAAAACGGTGCTACTGGTAGCACCATCTTTTGAAATGGGTGTAAAAGTGGCCACTAAATGCGACCTCTAAAAAAGGAAAACTTTAGAGGGCTCTTGTCAAGTTGGTAACATCTTTAGACCATCACAATTCCAAAGCCACACTATCATAAGTTTGATGTGGGCATGAAAAATTATTTTAACCCCATGTGAAGGAGATCTTTTTATATACTTTTGGTCCTTCCTAGGGATTTCACTTGAAGACTAGGTTTGTGCTTTCAACACACCAAAAGTGATGAACTTAATTAAATCAATACTCTTATACGTTGTTCAAGTTTGACCATGTCAAAGGGGACCACACAAGTTTTGTCCCCTTTTAAGTGTGGTTGTGCACTTTTTGAAGAGAAATGCACCTAGGTCAAATTAACCAAGGAAAACTAATATTTATCCAATGTTTCTAAGACATTATGCCAATTCTACACTAAATAGATGTTTGTTGATCAAAATTTTTTATCAACTAGATTATTTCTCTTGGGAAAAAAAAAATTGATATCAGAAGAAATAATTTTTGAACAATTATAAGTTCATAGTGTAGCCCTCAGTCTCATAATTTTTTGGAATCAAAATCCAAGTTTGTATGCCCAAGATACTCATGATTTTGTCCAGATGTTTGACGGAGAGATTGCAAGAAGAAATTTGAAGAATGGGATTTTTTCTAAGTGTATTCCCTTTCTCCTCTCTATATTACTATCCTCTCCATACTTAACCAGTTTTCCCTCTTCCACTCTAGTCTCCATATTCCACACTTAGCCATTTTTCTCTCTTTCATTCCTTACTTAGACATTTCCACATGTTGGGTATGTGTTATATTCTTTGCACGAGTGGTGGGTGGGGGGGGGAGGGTGTAGGGGGGCGAAATCCCCTCGCGCGAGGGTTCGGGGGAAGCGCCCCCGAGAATTTTTTTTGCCTCAGGAAATGTGTCACATTTTTGGGCGATTTTTCGACACATGGTTTTTTTATCGATGGTTTTCTATTTTTGATTAAGGAATTAGGGTTGTTGACTAATCCAAGTCATTGGGTTAGGGTTTTGGATGCCACTGGCTCCAATATGTATGAATATGCTGGTTTTCTCGGTTTGGGATTCCAGGGGAAAAATCTCTGTGTAATGTTTGTATTTGCCATTGTATATTTTCTATTCTTTTACTAAAAATCTGTTTGCAGTAAATATTGTCGGAGGAGATGAGACAGAAGAATATGGAAGGACAAAGCACAAATGCTTATTTGCAAGAGGATGCTCCCAATAAAGAAATAGATCTAAGTTATCAAGTGGAAGATCTAAGTCTAAGGGTAGATCTAAATCTCCTAGAAAGTTTGTAAAGGTATGTTGGAGATGTGGAAAAGAAGGGCACTACAAGAAGTAGTGTAGATCCAAAGTTGAGAAAAAGAAGGGATCTGAAGAATCTCCTTCTACAGAAGAAAAGGCCTCCAAGAAAGAAGGAGGGGATGTGTACTTGTCTTCTTCAATCACACATGCAGATCATGAGGCATGGTTGGTTGACTCAAGTGCATCCTTTCATATGACTCCCCACAGGGAGTGGTTCTGTGAATATGAAAGGTATGATGGAGGTAATGTTTTCTTAGGTGATGATTCGACAACCAGAATCATAGGACGAGGGAAAGTCAAGTTGAGGCTCATAGATGGAAGGATTAGAACATTGTCTGGTGTTCTGCACATCCCAGGTTTGTCCAAAAATTTGATTTTTGTAAGCAAAATGGATGATGTAGGGGTAAAAACAATATTTGAAAAGGAAACTTCCAGGATGGTTCGAGGAGCAATGGTGTTGTTGAAAGGAGTTCGGTTTGGAACTTTGTATAAGCTTCAAGAAAGAACTATTAGTGATGGGTGTAATAGTTATGTTGTTCCTGATATTGGAGTTGAAGAAGAAAGAACTCCTACAGTCTCTGGAGAAAAGGTTATGTTGTGGCATCAAAGACTGGGGCATATCAAAGAGAATGGTCTTTGACTACTACACGGTAAAGGTATGGTTAAAGGTATGTCTAACTGCTCTCTGGATTTTGATTTCTGTGAACATTGTGTATATGGGAAGCATAATCGGGTAAGATTCCCTTCTAGTGCAACGAGGGCAGAAGGAATTTTATAGCTAGTTCACAGTGATGTTTTTGGACCTGTATCAGTCCCAGCATTGGGAAAATCTGTGTACTATGTCTCATTTATAGATGACTTCTCGAGGAATACTTGGATATATTTCCTCAAGAAGAAATCAGAAGTCTTTGACAAGTTTAAAGAGTTTAAGGCTCTTGTTGAGAATCAAACAAAGAAAAGAATTAAGGTGTTGAGGATAGATAATGGCGGAGAGTTCTGCGGGAATGAATTTGAAGAATTATGTAAGAAGTGTGATATAGCAAGGCAAAAGAATACTCCATATACACCTCAGCAGAATGGAGTTGCGGAAAGAATGAACATGACGCTGATGGAAAAAGCAAGGTGCATGCTCAGTGGTGTCGGGTTAGGGAGATAATTATGGGCAGAGGCAGTGGGTATTGCATGTTACATGGTCAACAGATCACCCTCATCAGCGTTGGATGACAAGACTCCACAAGAGGTATGGACTGGTAAGAAACCTTCTCTCACACATCTCAAGGTATTTGGCTGTGATGCATATGTTCATGTTTCAAAGGAAAACATGAGTAAGCTAGATAAGAAGGTTGAAAAGTGTATCTTTATTGGATATAAAGATGGTCTCAAAGTTTATAAGCTTTGGAACCTAGAAACTAAGAAGGTAGTGTATAGCTGAGATGTGGTATTTAGAGAAATGAAAGATGTTCTTAAATAGGAAGTCCTACCAAGTAAGGAAGTACCAAAGAAAATAGAGTTTGATTTAAAGGATGATGAGTCAGACTCTACAGAAGAACGAGAATCAAAAGAAGAAGATCCTCATACTCCATCATTGAGAAGATCGGTTCGAGAAAGAAGGCTATTGGAAAGGTATACTCCATCTGATTTCCATTCAAATTTTGCTTTGTCTATTACTGATGATGATCCTAGAACTGTCAGGGAGGCTGTGGATTCAGAGGATGGAAATCTCTGGAAAAGGGCCATGGACTAAGAAATGGTAGCTTTGGATAAGAATGAGGCTTGGGATCTAGTGGAGTTGCCGACTAGAAGAAATCCTATTGGCATCAAATGGGTATTTAAAACGAAGCTTAATGCTAAAGGAAAAGTGGAGAAATACAAAGCTCGGTTAGTAGCAAAGGGTTATTCCCAGGTTGAGGGAATTGATTTTCATGATATTTTTTCTCTTGTTGTCAAGTTAGCCTCTATAATATTTATGTTATCTGTTGCTGCTGCATTTGATTTTGAAGTAGAATAGATGGATGTGAAGACATCATTCCTACATGGGGATCTAGAAGAAGAAATCTATATGAAGCAACTAGAAGATTATGTTGTGAAGGGAAAGAAGGAGTTGGTATGCAAGATGAAAATGTCCCTGCATGGTTTAAAACAATCGCCAAGGATGTAGTATAAAAAATTTGATACTTATATGCTCGGATTGCTTCACAGAAGCAAAGAGGATCATTGTGAGTATTTTAACTTAATTGGTGATCATTTGATTTATTTGGTCTTGTATGTGGATGACATTTTACTGATAGGAAACAAGAAGGAGATTATCCAGGATGTGAAAACTCAATTGTCCTCTAAATTTGACATGAAGGATCTCGTGCTTCAAAATTCATTTTGGGCATGGAAATTAAAAAAGATCAGAAAAAGAAGAAACTCTAGTTAATTCAGAGAAAATATGTCGAGACAATATTGTAGAGGTTTAATATGTAGGAATGTAAACCGGTCAAGGTTCCTATGAATGTATGGAAAACATGAAGATTTGGGTCTTAGTAGTTCTTTCTCTAGAAATATTCAGTCATTTTGTAACATTTCATGTCCAAAGGAGCATGATCTATGCTTGTAAAAAGTAGATGCAATTCATTTTCAGTTCATGTAAGTGTCATTGAAACTTTGTTCAAATTGTTTCAATTCTCTTGTTCCAGACATTATTGAACTTGTCATATTGGGATATTTTTATTAAATTCCTCCTGCAAAGAACTATTTTGGGGTATTACATTAATCATTTCTCATACTTGAGTTGAAAGCATGTGATTTCAAATGTATTGCCTATCAAAATCGTTTTTGAGTAATGATGAAGTTATCATTTAAAGTTCTTTGAAGTTCTGTCCATTTCTTACAAAAGTCATAGCAGATTCCAAGTTCAGTTTATCTTACAAGAAAGAAATAATGCATGTTGAAAGGAGACTCCAAAACCTCGTAGACACAGAAATCTGCTGACACACTTTATCCTATCTTTTCTTTAAATAATATGATGTATATTTGTAGAATTGTATATAAGGGTTGTACATTTGTATATACAAGCTTTCTTGGAAGATCTTTCAGGGTTTTCTCTTTAGCATTCACCCTTTACATTCATTGTAGAACCATACCAAGAATCTTCCAATGTTTCCGCCAAAGAGGAGTACCACCTCTATGAAAACGCAGGGGGATTTATATCCTCATGAGGTTGACCTTAAGACTGTAAAACAATCTTTTAGATAAAGAATTACATGGTGATGCATTCTAGGAATATAATTGTTTTCGTACATGCAAGCCAAATACTAGTAATAACAAAATGGCTACGTGCATCTCATCTTCTCTCTTGATTTCACAAGTGCATAAAGACAAGTTGAAGGATACTAAAGTTGGTAGTTTTGGAATTTTTGCATGTGTTGTTACTCACTTATTCTATCAACAAAGTCTCTTTATTTGTTCTCCTAGTAACTCCTCTTGGGATTGGCCATCTTGGATTGGATATACTTCCATTACCCCCCTCATTCTCTTAGGACTTATACTCATTCTTCATTTTGCAAGGATCCTCCATATTTTGGAAAGGAAGTGTTTTATATAGTAAAATCATATTTAATATAATGGTGGTTCCTTGAGTCAAACTCTTGTGTGCATATGTTTATTTCCATGTGTGATAATTCTTTAGCATTTTCTCTAGAAGATGAATTTTATTTGATTGGAATTAATTGTGGATATATCTTGAATCACTCTTATCCTAATGTGAGACACCCCTCTCGTTATCCATTGGGGAACCCTTATTTATTCATTGGATTATGTGTCTTATGATTCAACATATACATTTACTTAAAAACTGAAAAACATCATAGAATCCATACCAAGAATGCCCTAAGCATTCACAACACATCAAACAATAGTATCCATCAAGACAATAATGTAATCATACTAGTGTCTCAGTGATAGATCTGAGCCCATAGAATGCAGATCTAGAACCTGCCTCATCATCCAAGAGCTTGGCACCAGCTCAAACACAAATCTCCATGATTTATCCACTATACTCTCCCTGTACATAGTCATCTCACATATACCTTCAATGTATACGCACCCTATACATAGACAACCTGCGTATATCTCAGAAACTAGGGTTTCTGAAACTCCGAGAATTTTGCCATCAAGATCTCCGACATTGCCGAAACTTTGATGCATCCATGAGATCCTCCTCTCGCTCTCTTCCTCATAATAGATCTTCAATCATGCTCAAGAGATCCACACCAATAATATGCTCTCACAAGAAGCTCTCCATCAATACTCCAAAAGATATTCACAAGAAGCTCTCCATTAATACTCCAAAAGATATTCACAAGAAGCTCTCCATTGATCCAAAAAGGATGATCTACAAGAGACCATAGCTATCTTATTTATAATTTCATCCTCTAGGTTACTTAACCCATTTCTAGGTCACTTAACCTATTTTTCTTATTTTAGGGTTAACCAATTTCCATGAATAGAAAGTTCTCCAATACTTTATCATTTAAATATTCCTTCTTGATTTTGTCACCTTACTTTATCATTTAAATATTCTTTCTTGATTTTGTCACTTCTCTTTATTATTTAAATAATGATTTCTTCTTTTAGGTCACTTTGACTTCTTTGACCTTGTGGGCTTCAAGCCAACATATGGGGGTCCTCCAACTTCATAAGGCCATAACTCTCAAACCGTGAGGAGTTATGTGACATTCCACATACCACCGGAAATGGCATGACAAGCAATATCCATCTAGAATAGTTTCACTAACAAATTCATTGATATTCATCTCATTATTCCACATATAAGCATGGGTCCTCCAACCATTCTTCTAGGATAACTCAATCCGCAAAGCGTCATCCCATGAGGGCTTTCACCATAAGGGGACCACTTTGGAGTTCATCCATCTGTGCACCTTATCAATCATGATAAGACAATAATGAGTCATATTTTCATCAAACAAACTATGCATCATCATGTATCAATGACAACTCATTGATCCATCTTCATCTATGCATCATATCAATGATCCATATTTATCAATTGGTTTCCACTTTGACATCTATCATTCTCATCAAGGAGAATACATATACATTGTTCATCAATCATCAATCAATCAATTACTTGACATCAATCAATCAAACCATTTGCATCAATGACACATGATCCAACAATCTCCCTGTTAATATTATGGTAGCTGCGGGAGGTATTTACCTCCACATGTGAACCTAACGAGAATAGGAGGCTCTAGAAAGTAAGAGAAAACCCTAATGAGTTGGATAATAACCCTAGAAGCCTTGTCGGCTCAAGAAGATAATTTATATTAGGTTATTAGCCTCCAAGAGAAGAAGTTGACCAAAATTAATAATAATATACTGAACAGACACATATCCAAAAGAAGAAGTCAACCCCAGCAAATCTGGCAGAACCAGTATAAATACAGGGCGCTAGTTCCCATTTGACAACATCTCAGAATTGCAGTTCCTAGTTTGGTGCGCACTGCAACTCCAGTTTGGTGCGCATGTGTGGAGGAGGGTTGCAGGTGCAGCTGCAACATCAACTAGTTTCAGTGTTGGCTTGAACTATGGTTGGGTGATGAGGGTATCGTCAATGGTAAAACGAGCACACCATTATTTATATTCTAACAGGTTATGGGCCCACACCCCTTCAATCAGCCTAAAACACTGGAAGGAAACATAGTCGCTAGATATTGAGCTCGTTGAGGAACTGTCGCTAGGGTTACTGCCAGAAGCAACTTCCAAGACAATGCAGCTAGGGTTACTAGTAGGTGCAGTTGAAGAAACCCTAAACCTCTTGTTGAGACACCTTAAGTGAATGGATTGACCTAATCTCTAGATAAATCAGTGTGCCCTAGCCCAGCGCATCTCCTAGTACTCTCAGAAAGCCAAGACGTGAAGTTTGAATTTCTGGTCAAATCTAGGGTTTGACCAAGTCAAGCAAGCCATGACAAACTCCATGGAGTCTGAGAACAAGTTAGATGGAGCCTCTAACTTCATAGCGTGGAAGACAAGGATTGACCTCAACCTTGCCAAGAATAAAGTGTTGGATATTATGAAAGGAAATATCGTGAAGCCAGAGTTTGAAGAAGG
Source organism: Picea engelmannii (assembly GCA_009831015.1). Taxonomy (NCBI): domain Eukaryota; kingdom Viridiplantae; phylum Streptophyta; class Pinopsida; order Pinales; family Pinaceae; genus Picea; species Picea engelmannii. Next base: position 214,923 of record ML784239.1, on the reverse strand, counting down.
AGAAGAGAAGGAACTATAGAACGTTGCAGTTATGGAGAAGTTCAAAGATGTTGACATCAATTCCATGAGTATCATAGTGGATTCCATAAAAGACCACTTGATACCCTACATCTCCCATCTTGACTCATCGA
>ML784239.1:192365-213485 GCA_009831015.1 Picea engelmannii | reverse complement strand
TGGTAGTTGCCATGAAAGACAGTACGTGTTTAGTTCAACCGCAGAAGAAGACTTCTTCAAAGAGAAGCCTTAAAGTATTCCTGGTTGTCCATCCAGATCCGTAATCCTATGAGAAAGGAAGAAGTGGAATCTCTAGGGCATGGAATCTATAAGAAACTCCATGGACCCAAGAAGCTAAAAGAAAAACATGAAGAAGAAAATGAGGATTCCAAGAAAGAAAGAGGAACTAGAACAACCAGTCATTGTATCAAGAATCACAAGATTATCAGCCTGATATGAACTCACTAAAAGAAATCAAGCAAAAGAACTGAAAGTCGTGATAAAGAACAAAGTGTATGGAAGACTTATGAATAAAAGCATTGTGAGATCTAGAACCAGAGGTTCTCCCAGATGGAGGGAGAAGATTATGATAACTACTTGTTCCAGTAAACCAGACTTATCTCTACATAAGTCATTATATCATCCGCAACATCCATGAGTCAGAATTCTACATCAGATGAATGCAAATAATGTTCTCTAGAGAAATTGAGTAAAGAGCATATGAAGAGCAATCTCAAGACCTTGAAGCATACCAGAAAGAGACTCCTGTATGCAGATAAGAAGAAATTAACTTGGTGGAGAACCTCCAGTGCACAACAAAAGCGTGGTGAAGATTTCCTATAACATCAAGATGACTACTTAGTAGATCAGATCTCATGATGACAGAAGAAGTGCCACATGGATATGTTCCAGTTCTCCAACTATGATATACTCTATTGTTTAGATCTACGTGAAGCCTTCACAGTGTTCTAGACTAAAGTACATTTGAAATCAAGCATTACATTATCCATGATGAAGTCCATAAAGGAGAAAATGATTATCCAATACATATCTCCATAGATGAGCAGATAAGCAGACATTTTGGTAAGGCTTCTATCCAAGATGAAAGAGTTTGCGTACTCAAGCCGGAGCTCGTGGGAACAACTTCCTTCTTATTGAAAAAGGAAGAAATGACTCTCCAAGTTAGGAGGGAGCATTGAAAACATTATTGAAGACATTCATCTCTAAATTTGAAAAATAGTCCAGATTGGACAGATTCTTTCCTGTTTGGAAAGTGGATTGAGATTTCTAATGGACAATGACTTCCCATTGTGGTTAACATGGGAGGTAGTCTGATTGTTGATGTATCATAGACAACGACTTCCCATTGTGGTTAACATGTGGAGTGGTCTAGGGCAGTCTCTCTTCTTGAGGGTTACTCAAGAAGACTGGCCTGCCTCGCCGGACAGTGATTTCTCATTGTGGTTAACTTGAGGAATGGTCTGTTTTGGAGGTTGATGCAGGACAATCTTTTCTTCTTGTGGTTAACAGAGGAAATGGTCCGGACAATCATTCCTTAGGGTTTATAGATTCTCTCCAGGGTGCACTTTGATTAGTGTAGGAGGAATGGCCCAGGGTGGGGAATGGTCCAGGCTCAGCAATCAGGGACAAACATTCCTTAAGGTTATACATTCTCTCCAGGGAACACTTTGATTAGTGTAGGAGGAATGGCCCAGGGTGGGGAATGGTCCAGGACATACATTCCTTAGGGTTTATACATTCTCTCCAGGGCACACTTTGATTAGTGTAGGAGGAATGACCCAGGGTGAGGAATGGTCCAGACTCAAACATTCCTTAGGGTTTATACATTCTGTCCAGGGTGCACTTTGATTAGTGTAGGAAGAATGGCTCAGGGTGAGGAATGGTCCATGCTCAGAAATCAGAAACAATCCTTCTTCCTTGTTTGAGAAGAATAGGGCAGATATCCCATTGCTGATGAGGGTAGATATTCTTTCAAATCTCACAAACGTGAGTGAAAGATTGGCCCAGATGATTCAGTTTATTTTTAACAATATTTTATGTGCAGGATGGCATCAAATGATTATTATGGAGACTACCTGTCTCCAGACAGTAGAGATATACTATTGTGGTGGATATGTTCCACTATTCCTGAGGTGGATATTCTTTCAGAGCTCACAGATGTGAGTGAAAGATTGGCCCAAATAATTCAGTCTATATCATAACATTGTTTCTATGCAGATTGCTATCAGATGTTTGTTATGAAGATCATATGACAGTAGATGAAGACTACTGTGGTGGATATGTTCCACTATTTTGAGGCAGATATTCTTTCAGAGCTCACATATGTGAGTAAAAGATTGTCCCAAACAAATCAGTTTATATCATAACATTGTTTCTATGCAGATTGCTATCAGATTTTTGTTATGAAGACTGTATAACAGTAGATGAGGACTACCGTGGTGGATATGTTCCACTGTTCACAACCTTACGTTGTTGATCAAGTACTTGTGTGTTACTTGGTGTGGTAGTGAACCACTGGATTGTAGTTATGTACTACTATGGATAGACACAGTTGTGTTCTATTTTTGTTCTAACTTCCTTGAAGACTATCAACAGTTTATTGGAAGTAATCACCATCCAGACGAAATATGAACAAAGATTTTCCAGGCGGAAATTGGTTCAGAGCATTTACTCCTCTAGATTATAAGAGTGGCTCTTGTATCACTCTATGGTGTGAGTGACTTATCCAACATCATGTCTAATTACTCAAATGAAGTATGGTTTCGAGAGATGATGCAGCTGATGGTGATGGTGATGCTCATGATCTAGTCATGAAATAGTCTAGATGACTATATTGATGCTACCGAGTAAATGGTATGTTTTGTGCTCAAGTCCATTACCTGTAAATACCTCTCTAGCTAGGAGGGAGTGTTAATATTATGGTAGTTGCGGGAGGTATTTACCTCCACGTGTGAACCTGACGAGAATATGAGGCTCCGGAAAGCAAGAGAAAACCCTAATGAGTTGGATAATAACCCTAGAAGCCTTGTCGGCTCAAGAAGATAATTTATATTAGGTTATTAGCCTCCAAGAGAAGAAGTCGACCAGAATTAATAATAATATATTGAACATACACATATCCAGAAGAAGAAGTCAGCCCCAACAAATCTGGCAGAACCAGTATAAATACAGGGCGCTAGTTCTCATTTGACAACATCTCAGAATTGCAATTCCCAATTTGGTGCACACGTGTGGAGGAGGGCTGCAGGTGCAGCTAGTTTCAATGTTGGCTTGAACTATGGTTGGGTGACGAGGGTATCGTCAATGGTAAAATGAGCACACCATAATCTATATTCTAACACTCCCAAATAATCAAACTATTGGCATCAACGACAACATGATCCAACAATCTCCCCCTTTGGCATTGATGGCAATACCAACATTGATGTCAACACCAATTACCAATTATTGATGTCAACATGTAGACAAGGCATGCTCTCATCAATAGTCAATGTGACTATCTCTCCCCATCAATAAACATCAATCACATCAATGTGATTAACTCTCCCCCTTTGACATCAATGGCAAAGGGCCATTCTCCTCTTGGGGCTGCTCCCCCTGCTTGAACTCCTTTGATCTTTCTCTGAATAATCTCTCCCCTTTTTGAACAAGGGATATCACTCCGATGTAATGCTGAAGATACATCTAACATACTCCCCCTGTGACCATCGCTCCTCCTGGAATTATGCTTCTATGCTCTTTCTTCAAATATAGGGCTCTTTTCTAGGTATGCATCTGATAAATATCTCCTCCTATAATCATGGGAAGAAGAATGACTCCCCCTAAGGGTATGTCTCCCCCTATCTTCTCTGCAAGATGAACAATATGCTACCATATGACGATCCTTGGACTTATTCATGCATCAAACTTGTTCCATACCATGCATCATGAATGCCAACAATAAAAATAAAGAATCATGAACAATATATCAACCAAGTACATCATGTACCAAAATGTGCCCACAATGCACAACAATGATGTACATCAACCATGTGCAAAAAGATATCATCCATGGAATGTATCAACCATATGACTCTATCAACATGTCAACGTGTGCATCTACCAATATGCCAACCATGTGCATCTACCAATATGCCAACATGTGCATCTATCAACAATACCACCTATGAGTGTACCATCATGCATCATCACTTGCACCAAGAAAATATATCAACCGTGAATCAACTCCCCAATGATGTACAATATGATTATCAACTCAACTCACCAACTACATGTCTCAATGTGTAGCCTAACCACATGCAAACTGCATGTACCATATGTTTCCAATAATACATCATAAGATATATCAATGAAATTCAAATATGTACCAGCCATGTACCTCAACAGATCAACATCAATCCATACCCATGGGTTAGTACCATGCACCCAAGATTTATTTTACATCGTCACCTTACATGATCTAATCATAGAACCATGAAAACCTACAGTAAACAGTGTCAAAACCTGCAATAAACAATGTCAGACTCTGCAACACAGAGTTATGCCATCACATCAAGCTGCAACCCATGTGCATTTCCTTTTTCCCAAGGCTTTACCACATATACGTTGTTTGCTGCACAATAGAGCGCGTATGTATGCGACCTATTCAAGGTCAACCAACGTATGTACGCGACTATCACCATGGTCACCCGCGTATGCCTCAGTAGATGACACTTTTGAACTTCCCTTCAGTCTTTCATTTTGATCTGGCTGCTCTGTCTTCTTCACCCACTTCTGTAGATGACCTTTCTCCTCATAACTTGAACTCTGAGCATCCATCTTTTCAAAGATGTCTCCCTTTATTACTTCATTCCTTCTTCTAGCCATGCTATGTGAAGTCCTCACCATGGACTTTCTTCTTGTATTCCAACACTCTTGGGATTTGTGGCCAAATCCACTACAACTATAACATCTCATGGTGTTACAGTGAACAACAATGTGTCCTACTTGATCACATCTCCAACACTTCATGGTGTTATAAAATCTTCCATTATATCTCCTTTCATAAGATCTACACTCAAAATATTTGTGACCATATCCATTACATGAATAACAATGCCCATAAAAAATACTTTCATACCTTTGCTTTGGTGTCCCAAGAATAACTTCTTGATGTCTTCCTTGCTTTGTTATTTTGAAATTTTCTTTGCCTTGTGTAGATGGTTGTTTTGCAACATTGTCTTCCTTATTTGATGGACTTACCTCATGTTTCTTTGAGGTGCTTGCTTCAACATGTGTATCTTCTCCTTTGCATCCAAGACCTGATTTATCACATGATGACCTTTGACTTTCCAAGATCTCATCCAAGATTCGTGAGCTATTCAAGAATTTGTTGACTTTTCCACCTTCTTTCTAAAGTCAACAATTTCAGCTTCTAACTTACAACATGACTCTTCCTTTTCATTTATTTGATTATTCAATATTTCCTCTATTCTTTTGGCTTCTTCAATTTGGGTCTTGAGATGGACAATGGTTTCGAAACTTTGCTAATCTCATCATCTACATTCATATCTTCTTTTCCATTCTTTAGTTTTGTGATCTCTTCTTCCTTTTCTTCTAATTGAGTCTTATTGCTCTCTTCTTGTTCCTTGATCATTTCTTTTAACTTCAAGATGTGCCTTAGACTTCTCCTAAGAAACTTCTTAGTGTTATCCGAAAGATAGTTATAGTATATATAATAATGATCACTTCTATATCTATATAAACCCTCTTCAACTTCCTTGTGAAGTTTTAATAGATTTTCTTCTATTCTTTTCATGGGGTAATTACCATCAAACTTTACACAAACTGCTTCTACATCTTCTTCTTCACTTGTAGAGAAAAATTCATCATCATCATTGCAATCAAGTGTTTTTGAGGGTTCTTTACCTTCATTTGAAATATCTCCATGATCTTCCTTTTTGCCAACATCAACACATAATTCTTTGCCTTCATTTGAAATGTCTTCAAGATCTTCCTTTGTGCTATCATCACTTGATTCTTTATCTTCACTTGAAATGTTTTCAAAATCACATTTAGAAATAATTCATTCAAGAGTTTTTGGAGATTCTTTACCTTTAGTGGTCTTGATGGAGTGATCTTCAATATATTCTTTCTCCTTCTTGCTTTGATATGTTTACTTTAGCTTTAGCCATAGATCCTTGGCGGAAGTGCATTGTCCCATGCTCTCTTTGATAGGGCTTGAGATTCCACCAAGAATGGTCTTGAGAGCCAATGCATCATTCTTCTTTCCTTCTCTTTGAGTTGCAAACTTTGACTTGTTCTTCAATGAAATTGATCCACCAATGGTTTCCTCCCAAATAGTTGCTCTCATTGTCTTCAAATGTAATCTCATCTCTATTCTCCAAGTATAATAGTTTTCCTCATCAAAGATTGGAACTTCATCATCCATTTGTGTGTCTATGGATCTCCTTCAAGCTTGTTAAGGCTTGTAGTGAAGGCCCACTCTAATACTAATTGTTGGACACACCTACCACACTTAGAGAGGTGGTGAATGAGTGTGGGGCTCTTTTTCCCAAAAGCTTCCATCTTTACAAAAACTCCTTAGTTAACATTCAACATTTATTCATTACCCATTGTTGTCATTTATAACCAGTTAGATGAGAGCATATATTAGCAACATATATCAGTAATATATCATCATGAAGTCATCACTACAAGAAACACAAAGAACACAAGATGTATGTACAATTTTTATTTTTATTATGGACAACAATCTGGGGGTTTATCAACAACAACTGAATAGAGTACAACTCTACAAGAGCACCAACTCTATAATGCAAGACTCGGCTTACACCCTCAGCACCAACTGAGATGAGGCAACAATCCTCAATAGATATCAATCTATTAACAGGTACGCGACCTACCAGTAGTGCAGCCAGCATGTGCACACACCCTGGCTCACTACAGCCCACGCATACACGCGGTCAGTGTATACAACAACCTGCGTATACCTTCTGAGTTGTTAGGGTTTTTCCTTCAAGATCAACTCAGATTCTCTGCAATCAATATATCATTCTCTTTTGTCTCTGACTGCCCAATCTGACCACCATCCAGTCACAACACATCCAAGATCTCCAATAGCTTGCTCATGCTCCACAACAAATCAATATGAATGCTATCTCAATGATGTATAAACAACTAGTATACCATAGCAATCATGTCACCACTGAATCACAAGAGTACTAATCACTCCATCAATCAAATAAACCAAACTGAATAACATCATAGAAGCCATACCAAGAATTCCCTAAGCATTCACAACACATCAAACAATGGTATCCATCAAGACAATAATGTAATCATACCAGTGTCTCAGTGATAGATCTGAGCCCATAGAATGCAGATCTGGAACCTGCCTCATCATCCAAGAGCTTGGCACCAACTCAAACAAAAATCTCCATGATTTTATCCACTATACGCTCCTTGTACACAATCAACCCGTGTATACCTTCAATGTATACGCACCCTATACACAGACAACCCCCGTATACCTCAAAAACTGGGGTTTCTGAAGCTCCGAGAATTTTGTCGTCAAGATCTTTGACATTGCTGAAACTTTGATGCATCCATGAGATCCTCCTCTCGCTCTATTCCTTAGAATAGATATTCAATCATGCTAAAGAGATCCACATCAATAAGATGCTCTCACAAGAAGCTCTCCATCAATACTCCAAAAAATATTAACAAGAAGCTCTCCATTAATACTCCAAAAGATATTCACAAGAAGATCTCCTTTGATCCAAAAAGGATGATCTACAAGAGATCATAGCTATCTTATTTATACTTTCATCCTCTAGGTTACTTAATCCATTTTTAGGTTACTTAACCCATTTCTACGTCACTTAACCTATTTTCCTTATTCTAGGGTTAACCACTTTCCATGAATAGAAAGTTCTCCAATACTTTATCATTTAAATATTCTTTCTTGATTTTGTCACCTTACTTTAGCATTTAAATAATCTTTCTTGATTTTTTCACTTCTCTTTATTATTTAAATCATGATTTCTTCTTTTAGGTCACTTTGACTTCTTTGACCTTGTGGGCTTCAAGCCAACATATGGGGGTCCTCCAACTTCATAAGGCCATAATTCTCAAACCGTGAGGAGTTATGTGACATTCCACATACCACCAGAAATGGCATGACAAGAACTATCCATCTAGGATAGTTTCACCAACAAATTCATTGATATTCATCTCATTATTCCACATATAAACATGGGTCCTCCAACCATTCTTCTAGGATGACTCAATCCGCAAAGCGTCTTCCCATGAGGGCTTTCACCATAAGGGGACCACTTTGGAGTTCATCCATTTGTGCACCTTATCAATCATGATAAGACAATAATGAGTCATCTTTTCATCAAACAAACTATTCATCATCATGTATCAATGACAACTCATTGATCCATCTTCATCTATGCATCATATCAATGATCCATCTTTATCAATTGGTTTCCACTTTGACATCTATCATTCTCATCAAGGACAATAAATATACATTGTTCATCAATCAATCAATTACTTGACATCAATCAATCAAACCATTTGCATCAATGACACATGATCCAACAATCTCCCAAATAATCAAACCATTGGCATCAATGACAACATGATCCAACACATCTGCCCTCAAAAGGTCAAACATCAATGATGAGCTATCTGAACTATTCTTCTCAAGCAAGAAAGAATAATTGTCATGATTTCTGAGCTTGGACCATTCCCCACCCTGGGCCATTCCTCTGGCACTAAACAAAATGCAACTTGGGGAGAATGAGTCTGCCCTAGGGAATGCCTATCCCTGATTGTTGAAACTAGACCATTCCCCACCCTGGGCCATTCCTCCGGCACTAAAAAAAGTGCAACCTGGAGAGAATGAATCTGCCCTAAGGAATGACTATCTGGACCATTTCCTGAGGAAATGATTGTCCTGCACCAACCTTCAAAACATACCACTCTTCGAAACTGTGAGCTTCGAAAGAATGACTGTCCAACGAGGCAGACCAGTCTTCTTGAGTAACCCTCAAGAAGAGAGACTGTCCTAAACCATTCCCCACATTAACCACAATGGGAAATCGTTGTCTATGGTACATCAACAATCCATCGAACCATTTTCATTACTAAAATGGCCATTCAATCTGGACCATTTTTCGAACTGGAAAATGCATGTTCGTCATAAATCTCAAACCACTTTCCGAACTTGAAAGGAACTGCTCATCTTGGGCCATTTTTCGAACTGAAAAATGAATGTCCATAAATCAGTAACACATTAGTTCTCCCTCCCAACCTGGGAGTCATCTCTTCTTTTTTCAATAAGAAGTCATCTCCACAAGCTCCAGCTTGAGTACACAAACTCTTTCATCTTGGATAGAGGCTTTACCAAAATGTTTGCTTATTTGCTCATCTATGGAGATATATATTTGAGAACCACTTTCTCTTTTCTGGAGAATGTAATGCTTGATCTTAAATGTACTTCGGTCTTTCTGGAACACTGGTCTTCTCTGAAGGCTTCATATAGCTCTGATCAATAAAGTATATCATTGTTGGATTCCTCTTGGTTTCCTGCTAGCTCATAACATTGTGCCAAGGGTCATACTGGAACATATCCAAGTGGTACTTCTTCTACCATCATGAGAGTTTGTCATGGATTAACAATCCATCATTCTGAGCTTCTGAGTAACCATTCTAATACAATATCTCTAATATAAAAAGTCTTCACCACGCTTCTGTTGTGCATTGGAGGTTCTTCACCAAGTTGTCTTCTTCTATCAGCATACAGGGGTCTCTTTCTGGTATACCTCAAATCCTTGAGGTTGCTCTACATGTAAACTCCAACCCATGGATATTGCGAACGATATACTGGCTCATGTAGAGGTATGCCTGGTTTACTTGGAGCAAACAATCATCACAGTCTTCTCCCTCCATCTGGGATAATTTCTAGTTATGGATCTCACAATGCTTGCATTCATAAGTCTTCCATACATTGTTCTTCATCACACTTTTCATTTCCTCTGCTTGATTTCTTTTTGGTGAGTTCATATCAGGCTGGTAATCTTGTGATTTTCGATACAATGATTGTTTGTTCTGTCTTTTCTTTCTTTCTGGGAATCTTCATGTTCTTCCTCATGTTTCTCTTTAGCTTCTTGGGTCCATGGAGTTTCTTATAGATTCCATGCCCTAAAGATTTCACTTCTTTCTTTCATCATAGAATCATGGATGTGGATGGACAACCAGGGATACTTTTAGGCTTCTTTTCGAGGAAGGCTTCTTCTAAAGTCAAACTGAACATGTATTGTTTTTCATGGCTGCTACCATGGATATATACTTCATCATCTTCAATGGATCATAGGATTAGCTCCCTCCTAATCCTTGCTTCATGTATGAGTGCATGTTTTTCTTTTGGAAGTATATAATCGACTCCCTCCATCTAACATAATCCACGCTTCCGTCTGCATCCTTATTACCTTCTGCAAAGTGTCATAAGTCTTACTCTATTTTCCTCTTGATTGTTGATTTCTGCTTATCTTGCAGCTGTTACTTTTGTAATAACTTCCACATGAATTGTTACCAAGGTTTGTTGATGTACTTCATCCTTTCGTGTGTATTGTCTTGTCTTGTAGTCATAGTGATAGCAATCTTGTTGTTCTTCTCTTGGAACATATTATCTTCTAGAAAATAGATATGCAAGATATGTACATAAAACATGGTATATACAAGAACTATGAAGAGTATTGTTACCTTGTCTCAGAAGAAGAAGTCTTTTTCATCCTGCTTAGTCTTATTTGTAGGTTCCTTTTCTTCAGCAACTGATGCTTCGTGTGTCTTCTTCCTTTTCTTTAGCTCGGGACAATGATTCTTGTAGTGACCATATTTTTGACAGTTGAAGCATTGTATTTCTGACATATCTTTCTTTTGATTTGGCTTCTTCCTTGAGCCAAACTTCCTTTTGTTCCTGAAATTCCCGAATCTTATTGTGAAGGCTTGATCATAGTATTTCTTTTGAGGTTTCTCTTTTGCACTAATCCTTTATTCTTCTTGTGCACAACAAGTCCAACGTTCTTCAAATGTAGGATACTCCTTCTGTGTGTTCATGCTTGCGGCAAATGCATCCCATGTCTTGGGAAGACTATTGAGTACTATATTTATCAGTTCCTTCTCTGAGATGATCTCTTCAATAACTTGTAGTTGATATCTTAACTGAGAGATCCTCACAAAGTATGATGTTATGTTGTCGTCATCATTCATCTTCATGTCACAGAGCTCATTCTTCAGACTCATTACTTGTCTAATGTTTCTGATTGAAAAGAGGTTTGTTAGGGCATCGTACATCTTCTTCGATGAGTCAAGATGGGAGATGTAGGGTATCAAGTGGTCTTTTATAGAATCAACTATGATACTCATGGCATTGATGTCACCGTCTTTGAACTTCTCCATAACTGCAACGTTCTGCAGTTCCTTCTCTTTTCCTTCTTCAAACTCTGGTTTCACGATCTTTCCTTTCACGATATCCAACACTTTATTCTTGGCAACGATGAGGTCAATCCTTGTCTTCCACGCTCTGAATTTAGAAGCTCCATCTAACTTGTTTTCTGACTTCAGAGAGTAAGTCATGGTTGCCTTGACTTGGTCAACCCTAGATTTGACCAAAAACTCAAACTTGATGTCTTAGCTTGCTGAGAGTACCAGGAGGTGCGCTAGGCTAGGGCGCACTAGTCTATCCAGAAATCAGGTCAATCCCTTCACTTAAGGTGCCTCAATAAGAGGGTTAGGGTTTTTGTAACTACACCTGCTAGTAACCCTAGTGACAATGCTTTAGTAACTACTCCTGCTAGAAACCCTAGCGACAGTTCTTCAACGAGCTCAGTATCCTTATGGCTATGTTCCCTTCTAGTGGTTAGACTGAATGAAGGAGGTGTGGGCCCATAACCTATTAGAATTTGATGGATTGTGCTCATTTTACCATAGACAATATCACAATTGTCACCCAACCATAGGATGAAGCCACCCTCCGAGCACCTTAACCTTGACAGAGAATAATTCTGGAAGCAAACCCTAGGCTAGATAGCCAAACAAAGGGTAGCTCACCTTTCTCCAAGGATAGCGCACCAAAAAAGAGTTGATCAGATAGTCCAAACCATAACTAAGAGATAGTCCAAGCCAAAACGTAATTTGCTAGCTGCAACAATGACAATGAAAACTCTCCTCCAAACTTGCGCACAAACTGGCTAACTGCAGTGCGTATAAGTGAGCTCTGCAGTTTTGAGAATGCCTGTCAGAATGAAGATTGGCCTCCTGTATTTATACTGATTTTGGCTAACTGCCTGGGCCGACTTCTCATTCTGGGTGCCTATTTACTTAGTATATAATATTTCTTCTGGCCGACTTCTTCTCTTGTAGGCTAATAACCTAATATCAATTATCCTCTTGAGCCGACTTGTCTTCTAGGGTTATTATCCAACTCATTAGGGTTTCTTGTTGCTTCCCAAAATATTCTATTCTCGTCAAGTTTACACGTGGAGGTAAATACCTCCCGCAGCTACCATAATATCAACAAGAGCATCTAGTTTGGTTTCGATAGTTGGGGTAGACAATAGTGGTTTAACTTTTTCTGGTCTTTGGTAATAGTGGTTATTATAGAATTCTACTAGTTATAATCCATCTAAAAGGCTCTTTCTTTAGTTGGTATTTTTAATCCTAAAACATTGAGGCCCCTCCTCCATAACATGGTGTTTATATTTCCCATTTACCTTTTCATTATTAAGCTTATCATTTTGGCCTTGTCATTTACATTCACGAGCCCATATTATGTTTCTTCCATGGATGATAAAGGGAAAGACATTATGCATGATGATATCTTAGTTGCTAAAGTAGAGCACTCTTGTTATCCCACAAAAGAATATGTTATTTACCCTGGTACATAGAAAAACAAGAGATGTTTTACTTTGGAGAGACAACCTTACTAACTCAAATCAAGCACTCCTTCAAACCCTCCTCATATATACTCCTCGGTTGATCCTAGTCAAAATATCCCTTCACTCAGAGTCAAGTAGTGCATGGATGTGTAGGGAGTTGTCTTGTTGCTATGTGGAAAGAAAACATGAAGATATCTAAGGGTAGTGCCTCTTGTTTCTCTCTAGTGACCCAAAATCTTCTTATTGTTGTCAAAAGAATGTCAAAGACAAACTTGAGTTAACTCAAAAGAATGTCCTTTGTGACTGACTCTAAAGTTCAACAACTCAACTCTAAGTTAACAAGGACAACACAAAGGACAACAAGTTTGTATGGGTCAATGCACCACAGGGACAACACAAGCAAGTCTTCTTGGAAAGAAGCAACAATAATACAATTCCAGGATGGGGCATTAAAGGTTCATATGTACTTGGCTAATCATGACAACCAATCCTACTCATAACAAGCTAATTATGGACCCCAATAACATATGGTCTTAGAAGATTATAGGCTTATCTCTCATTATTTTTATCAGCAGTTGCTCAAAGTTCTTAAACATACAACATACAACATAAAACCATAAATAACTTGTCCCACCTTCCCACAATTAAGTGAAGAATGACACATTTGTAATCTCAATAATTGTCGGAAGGCTATATCAATATCAATAGCCACATATAGTAAACTCTACATAGAGAAGGAGCATGCCAACAATTAACTCGTCCCACCCTCCCACAATTAAGTAAAGAATGACACATTTGTAATCTCAATCACTGTTGAAAGACTACATTAATACCAATAGCCACTTCTAATAAACCCCACAGAAGGAGCATGCCCAACAAAAAAATGAATTTTAACCATTGCCATAAAAATCACTTCAAATTACTATTAGATCATATCACAACAAATACCAAATATAAAAAAGTTAATTAAAAACATTAAAAACGTTTTAAAAAAATATTTAATTAAATATAATTGTCAATTACTTTGCTAAGAAAATTTCAATTCTACACAACTAACCATTCACTGTATAAAAATTATTATGCTTATTCTTTGTAGTATTGTTCATATACAACTATGGAAACATTAAATACCCACTTTTGATATTGTTTATTAGTCATTACCATGGGACTATAACAATGAGTTTGTTTTTGATGTGACATTAATTTGCCTTTTACCATAAATTTGTGTATGCAATGTAATGTTTAACATACAAAAACAAATATATATTTTTGGATATAATAAAAATATTTGTGTTTCTCATTTCTAATTGATGGATAGAATTGAAGTGTTATTGCTCCCTTCAAGTCTTTCAATATGTAGAATTAATTACATAATCAATGAATTTCACCAATCATCACATCTAAATATAAAAAATTGTACTATGTATTTATTATTATGCATTATTATATTTATTATCTAATATATTATTTATTATTATATTTATATTATATTTATGAATATTATAGTTCCATTATCATTATACATTTTGAATAACAAACAACTCTCAATTATTATTTTTTGACAAAAAATATTCATTACTTGTGCATTTAGTTATTACGCCGAAAGGCATACACCTATTGACAATGGACACATTTAATATGTTTTTAGTACTTAATCAGTTTTGTATGGACAAGATTAAATATTGTTGGAATATTTTTAGTCGTCCCAATAAATCAATGATTATGATTTCAACCACTAACTTCCTCACTATTATAAAGACATCCATTTACATGTTTATTTTTTTACTTTTACTTAATCATATTTAAACTTTACTATGATGGCTAGTTGATTGCCACCTCTAAGTGATTAACGTTTCATTTTCTAAAAAGTCCAACTATTATTTACTGGGCAAGATTTTCCTGCGTGGAGCTCTTACCGCATCGTCTTACCGCATCGGTTATTTAATGCTTAGGGCTCGGTTATTTCGGCGTTCACCAGTCACGAGTGACTTATGACTGTGCTAGTATTAAGTTTCATTGTTCAACATGTATTTCCCAACTAAGTGGGCAGAGACTCCCTTGCCATGCAACCCTTGTTTAAAAAAGAGAAGTCATGAACAAACAAGTTGGTAATAATTTAAATTATAAATATACAAATTAGTAATAACTTGAATTATCAATAAACATATTATTGAAGATCATTGATTTGTGGATAATTTCAAGTTTTATTGGGATTAATTACCCTTCATCTTTAAAATTATTATGTCTAGTTTATTTTCAGTATTTCAAAAATCTTTTTTTATTGGACTCTGTTCTAAGTTGTGGTTCTATACTTAGTTAAGTTGTGGTTCTATACTTAGTTAAGCTCGAGGTATTTAACACTATGACAAGTAACCTGTTTTTTTGTTGTAAGCTTAGACTTCAACTTTTTTTTATAATAATAAAATTTCTTAAAATTAATATTAGAAAACAAAATAATTAATTAATTTTTTTTATGTAATTTATTTATTTGAAATGAAGTTTTATTTTAAATAAATTTAATTTTTTAATTTATAAATTATGTTATTTTATTATTATTTATTAAAAATTTAATATACATATTTTTTATAGATTTTTTTTTTAATATATATTATTTATTTGAAAATGGATAAAATCATAAATTAACATCATTTAATATTTAATACTAAAATAAATGATATTTAAAACAAATTATTAATATTAATTTACAATTTTATCTATTTTAAAATAAAATAATAAATTATTCACACTAATTATCCTCCCCCTCCCGGTGGTCGGAGGAGTGGCTCGTATCCTCGCTCATGTTTTTCCTATATCAAACTCTCATTTATTTGAGTTCCGAGACATATTGCTCCACATGGGTAACGAACTCGCAATTGTAGTAAGCAAAATTGCTGATTGCATGTATGTAAGGTTCTATCCATTTCTTAATTTCAAATAACTAAATTATTAATAATAATTTATGATTTGTTAATAGGGGTTTAGATCTATTGGTAAGTGCTGTGTAAATAGAAAAAAATACATAAAAAATGTAAGTATTTTTTTTGTCTAGTCTATTATGAAATTTAATGGAAGAGGTTTAAATGGTTATATAAGTATTTGTTTGTTTGGTGAATTATGAAATTTAATGAAACTAAAAGTTATCTTTATCAATAATTTATAATTGAGTTATGATATATTTTTTCATTATGATAATTGAGTTATAATAATTTTTTCCATTAAATTATGATAATTTAATATTAGTTGTTATCTCTTAATACTTATCTAAATTACTAATTGATAATTAATTTAATCATTATTTATTATTTATATTACTAATTAACAATTAAATTATGATAATTTTTTCCACTATAATAAAACTCATACTTAACCCATTTCTTCCTATTTCAAAATGATTATAAATGCACTCTCCATCTTATGGTGGATTGCATTACAAAACCTCGGAGAATCAAACCCACGAAGACCACCTCACTTTAGCCACAACGCAGGCCTAAGGGAATACATTTCTTTGACTTCGAAAAGCCTTCCGACTCATACGACGCCATAGGCTTAAAAACAAAGATGGTGAAGCGTGTGACGTGTCACCCCAAACGAGACCATATGGCAAAGGGAAAGGAAATCCTACAGCATGAATGGGACTCATTTGATTCGAAGCTTCCAAGTGTCTTAGAGCTATATAAATACACTTGTTGGACGTACTTTGAATATTTCTTTACCAGGGATTGAAGGATAGTCATCTTCACGAAGGAGGGAAGGCGCAGGAAATTTCAGAGAGAATTCGAATAGAATATAATGGAAGAGGGACAGGAAGGCCCGACTCGAATACTGATGGGTGTGAACCAGTCCTCTCTGAAGGGGTACCCTCATCCCTCCATCAGCAGCAAAACTGCATTCGACTGGACCATCAAGAAACTCATCCGAAGCAGAGGCAACCAAGACTTCAAGCTGCAATTCTTGCATGTACAGATCCCCGACGAAGATGGTATGTGCCCATACACAAAAACACTTGTTATTCTGGACATAATTAGTATTTCAAGAATTTTGGGTATGCTTGTTTAATATACATGGCTGGAATCTTGGCTTGATTAGGAATCGATAAGGATAATGGTATTTTACTTGTTCACCCATTCAATAAAATGATGATAGAGGTATTGATTCTAGCATTTGACAAATGCTTCCTACTACCATATTAGTTAACCAGAGCCACTTCATGTTCCACGGTTTTAGTTTTATTTTTATTTTTTAATTTTGAGCTAGCTAAGCTCAGGGTTCAATTGTAAGTCCAAATTTTGTTAGGTACTTATCCTTATTCTTACTGTGGCTTGGTGTCCTCGGGCTTCTGTACCGGCCGAGTAGGATTTTTTTTATCATAGTAGTCTACCCATTTGAGATTTCACTTAAAGTGGTCAGGGTTCTCGCTAAATCAACCTCCCCAAATGCAACATAGGTTATTTAAAGGCCCATTAATTTTTCAGGCCAAATCAACCTCTCCAAATGGATCCAATAGAGCTGCTTGAAAGGTAAAGGCCCAGTAGTCTGCCTCTGGCTGTCGTGGTTCAAATGTAACTCCATAATTTATTAGGCACCCGCCCTTGCTCTCACCGGGCCTGGGAGTTCTGTACTGGCCAAGTAGAGATTTTTGATCACCATAGCCTAGGCATTTGTGATTTCACTGAAAGTGGTCCAAGGCTCTTTTCAAATCAACCTCCTTAAAAGGGGATTCAACAGAGCCAATTGAAAGGTATAGGCCCATTCGTCAGCCTCTGCCTCTCCTGAACGGAGGACATGCCCTACTCATATGGGTGTTGGCTCATTGACAACAATGAAATAATTGCACTGATGTCATCTTACAAGGTCCTTGTTGCTGTATTGGGTTCAATGTAGTATCCTTCAATGGGATTGGGTTTATCACTTGACAAGTTTGACAAAGTATGTATTAGGAGTCCCATATGAGCACTTGTAGAGTTGGTAGTCACAACCCTATGGACTGTCAGAGCTTTAATTGCCTTTCCCTTGAAGAAGCTCAGTTTTCTTGTCATACCTCAAGMTGACAAAGTTGGTTTGATTTGCTGGTCCTATAAAAGGRCTKGTAGTATTAGTAGTCTCATCTTTCTAGAGTGTGATATTTGAAGAAGCTCTGTTTTCCTGCCACACAGTGASTGGCTTTTAKTATTAGTGCCACATGACCACTAAAAGCATTTGTATCTACAAACTTCTTGACTACCATGACAATCTAGAKATKTSRTAGTTTRAAGAARCTYWGWTTTCYTGYSRCASRKTGAGTKSAACTWWTCATCTAWYAKTGTTTATAACMACMTGGTTATTGCMACTAWAAGCAYTWGCCTATMACTTGAASAAACTTMGTTTKAYTGYYATRWYWTATGCTGAGAWAKTGTCKTWGTWTMAGCAGWMMCWTATGAGTACGTTTTYTTGTGGCAGGTTGAGTTCAACTAATCATCTAACATTGGTTATAACAACCTGGTTATTGCAACTATAGCACTAGCCTATAACTTGAAGAAACTTAGTTTTCTTGTTATATTTTATGCTGAGAAAGTGTCTTTGTATCAGCAGTCCCATATGAGTACTGGTTGCATTCATGTGATATGGGTTATTCTTGTATTGAGGTTGGTAATAGGTGAGAGGATATTGTCATATCAACATATGGATTAATGTTCATCACATTGTCTCTCTGTCTCGTGGAAACATGATTAGCACGTTGAACTTATTTAGACGCTATGCAGTTTTATCTAATATTATTATATTTGGTAGAACTTAGTTCTAACTTCAATCAGATAAAAAGAGTCCAATTAACTAATACTTGTCCCATTTTAAAGTATTTTTGGAGTTGCTCTTATTAATGCAATCTTACTGTGGACTCTGGGCTCCTGGAGTGGGGATGGTAAAAGAATGATTTAGTGTAAGATTAGGGTGATGCACAATTGGTTATGAGTAGGCATGATTTATTATGATTATCTCTTTTATTAAGGACAAAATGAATTGCTGAGGTCAGTGGTGAAGATGGTGGCATGTCAGGCCACCCACCAAGGTTCGACGAATAAGTGGTTGCAGCCTGGTGCATCTCCTTGATGAACTTGATAGAATAGGACCCCCTATCATGGCAGCTTAAAATGGAAGTGCTTGTGATCATTGGACCACCCCTCGAGGGCTGTATTGCTTCACAAGTGAGCTGTAATCCTTCTTTTGAGTTTAAGGGAAAAACTTTCATAAAAGAAAAATACTTGGTGAGGATAAGAGAAGGTTATGTGATTAGCATGTTTTGGTTGAATAGTAAGGTTTGTTGTTTGTTTAATTTATCCTCAGATTCAGATCAGATACCTTTGCCTCACCTGTCAAAGGTATTATATTACACAGATATGGCTATAAGTCATTCTCCCATAGACATCCACCTGAGAGTTAGATTCCTGCCCTAGACTTAGTACAGTGGGTTCCTTTTTGTTTCCCATACCATCCAGCCATTTGTAAGAGGGCAATAGAAAGAGGTCTTTGAACAATGGTCATAGCTGGTGTGAAGTTTAGTGTCTGTGCAATGCAGGAAATATCTAGATATTGACAAATAATTACTCGTAGTTTGCTTTATTCTGACTTCTATGCAGAATAACCACAAATACAAGTTAATACAATAAATTGTCCACTTTATTCACAATGTATTGTGCATTCTTCTCAATGCTTAGCATATGGTGTATGCGTGTTAGATCAATGTCTCGTTGGGAATTGGACCAAGCCTATGAAGCTGTTTGAACTTTGAACTTTTCAGTTTAATTATAGGCAACTGATTTTGATTAATTTTGTGGTGGTTGTTTACTTTGTTTTTCCCCCATCGACATATACTTTTGCCTTTGTGCTCTTCCAGGAATTTTATTGTTCACTAATTTCTGGCCATAAAATGTTACAATGCAGGATTCAATGATATAGATAGCATCTTTGCTTCGCCACAGGATTTCAAGGACATGAGAAACAAAGAAAAGATCAGGGGGATTCATTTGCTAGAATATTTTGTGGGGCGCTGCAATGAAATTGGGGTAGGCACAAAACAGCTGTAATTCATCTTTCAATAACTTCTGATTTTCAAATTTCAGTGCCACTAGTATGATATGCTATTAGTTATCCAACTACTTAATAGATTGTGAAAAATCTGCTGTATCTAATGATTGTTATTAACACTTGCTATACAATTTTATAAGTTTTTCTATTTCTTGTATATGATTTCATTCTCCTGATATTTTGCCTCAAAGCATGTCTCCTTCATACCAGGTTTCATGTGAGGCATGGATCAAAATAGGAGATCCAAAGGAGGTGATTTGCCATGAAGTAAAACGAGTATGCCCTGATATTCTGGTTGTTGGCAGCAGGGGTCTTGGGCCTTTCCAGAGGTAACCCAAAAAAACCTGCTAATTGTTTGGCTATAGTTAGGGTCCTATTAGGCTATTAGCTATTCTTTCGTTTCTCATTCTAGAGATTACAATTTTTTAGCACTTGAAGTCATGTAACCTTACTTACAAGGTATGCTGGGTTTTTAAATGCATGCAAGCATTTGTGTATTCTGAACCTCCATATTCTGGAACATTTTTAAATGCTGAGTATTTGTGGGGGACAAACACTTGACAGGGAGCTATTAAAAGTACTAAATTCAGTTTTTCTAAAAGAAATCCTAAAACTACAAGATCACGTTTAAACAAAGGGGTCTCGTACATACTTTTGGTGTCCGGCGAGATTGTGACCTTAAAATTAGACTATTATTTTGATGATGATGTTATCTTTTGTTTTCTGTGTGAGTCAGTGATGCTCAAGAGGTATTTGCTTACCTTCTTTATAGATCAGCGTATTGACAAACTTCGTGAGTGTGAGGTTCAATGCACATGGAGGTTTCTTACCTTGCAGCCAAAAATCTTTGCCATTTTGGAGTTTCATGCCATCTCTGGAGTATATTCATTGGTTTAGTTATCCTTGCCATTGAACTAGATGGTTGTAATACCCCTAGTCCGGACCCCAATTGTAAATGTACACATGCTTTATAGGCTGGTGAGCCGGGATGTTTTGGGCCAGAGTGCCTTTGTATATATGTTTGAAGGCCAGATTGCCCGTGTGATTAGGCTAGGGAGCCTATGAGTTGAAAGGCTAACGAGCCGAATAAATGTAATATGTAATCAGACACGATGATATTAATAAAATATGTCACTGCTCCAGACCAAATCAGATGAAAAGAGTATGGGGGGCTAGTACTCCACGAGAGGAAAAGGGAGGCTAAGGGTCTAGGAAGAGGGGCTAAGTCAAAGGGGGGGCTTAAGGCAAGGGAGTATTATAATATTATTCC